>JAVTVJ010000367.1:0-160144 GCA_034509425.1 Eopsaltria australis | reverse complement strand
GCCCAGTGCAAAGGAAATTATCCTAATTAGACACTTTGAAAGAGTCCCCAGAGAGCTGCTGGATGCTGAGCCTTTCCTAGGTCACTGCAAAACAATTTCACACGTAATTCTGATTGCACAAAGCATCATGAGCTCATAGAAACTCTGACACAGCTTCGTGTTCTCCCCAGTCTGGGTCACATTTGGGGCTGGAGAAAAGCAGATGATGAAGCTCCTGTTATTTTTAAAGTCACCCTTGCAGGTGTTTTATTCTCCTTCCTCTCAGACCTGCACCCTCTGAACAAATAGAAGAAGTTCTGCTCTTTTCTTTATCCCATTTTCGGGTGGTGATGAATTGAGCAGGTTCTGCTTGTCAGCTCTGTTTATTGAGATGGACCAAACCCAGAACCCAAACAAACCCAAACCAGAGGAAGCTCAGAGCTGCAGCCAGACCTTTCACCTGTTTTCCCTTGTGAGTGACCCAAATCCAAATTTTAGGAACATTTCCATCAGGTTTTGATCTATTTTTAATCACTGAGACTCCCAGCCTCTAGCTCAGAAGGAGATAAAATACAGATATAAAGATCTGGCTGTTCCTCCACAATCTTTTTTCCAGAGTTGTGCAACCAAGGCTGTTTTTATGACCACAGGGGTATAAATTAGCCAGAAACAGGCACAGGAAGGGGGATACAGCAGCAGGAAGATGGATTTAACACCAGGAAGATGGACATGACACCTTCAGCCATCATTTTCTCTCTCTGATCCATCCCAGTATCTTTGCCCTGATCTCCAAGAGCAGAAATAGTGGGAATGTTTTCCCCTCAAGGGCTGTCTCATGCTTTGGGGTTCTTTGCAGCCCTGAAAACATGTTTAGAGCTCCAATTCAGCACAACTGAGGTCACAAAATTAGAGCCAATTGTATAAAATGAGGATTGTTGGTCATGGTGATTTCTCACAGGGGGAAATGGGGACAAAACGTGCAGCTTGTGTTGGGTATTTTTCGAGGGATTTTCATTATTTTGTTTCTTTCAGGTCGAATTTTCATCAAAATCTCAAAAAAGAGGAAATTTCAGCAGGGTCTGTGAGCAGATTTGGGCTTGGGGAGGTTTGGAGCGTCCATCCCTGGAGGCGTCCAAGGAAGGGCTGGAGGTGACACTCAGAGCTCTGGGCTGGGGACAAGGTGGGGATGGGGCACAGCTCGGATGATCCTGGAAGGCTTTTCCAACCTCAGTCACTCTGGAATTCTGTGATTCCCATCCCAGAGAATCCCCAGACTGGATCCCTGGCCTGCTCTGATACTGAGCTTACAGGACCTGATTCCACACTGCTCATCAGTGGCACTCAGAGCTCTGGGCTGGTGACGAGGTGGGGACTGGGCACAGCTTGGACTTGATGATCCTCAAGGGCTTTTCCAGCCTCGATGAGTCTGGAATTCTGTGATTCCAATCCCAGAGAATCCCCAGACTGGATCCATGGCCTGCTCTGATACTGAGCTTATAGGACCTGACTCCACACTGCTCATCAGTGGCACTCAGAGCTCTGGGCTGGTGACGAGGTGGGGACTGGGCACAGCTTGGACTTGATGATCCTCAAGGGCTTTTCCAGCCTCGATGAGTCTGGAATTCTGTGATTCCAATCCCAGAGAATCCCCAGACTGGATCCATGGCCTGCTCTGATACTGAGCTTATAGGACCTGACTCCACACTGCTCATCAGTGGCATCAAAACATGAGGTGAGGAAGAACAAAATCCAAAAGAACTGAAGATTCCCTCTCTCTCCTCTCCCAAATCCAATCCTGGAATGTTTCCAAGATCCAAACCCTAAAGATGTGCTGGACTGCTATAAGAATTCACCTGCACAACTTTTCAGGCACAGGATAATTCTGTTATCCAGCACTGCCATTCATCTTCTTTTTTTCCATAGGAAAAATATCCACGCTCCAGGCACAGATGGGATGGGAGTGGGGAAACATGGAAAAAAAGGCCTTTTTCCAGGTAGTGACTCTGCTCAGCCAACAAACCAACCCAATTCTGCCAGGAGGTTACACCTGGACACAACCTCAGTGTTTGTGTTTTTATGGTTGTGTTCCAGCTCTGTTATTCACTTTTTTTTGCTTTAATATTTTGGTATTTGAGTGGAATTTTTCAACTCCAAGTGGGAAATGGGACTGAAACAATAAACTTAGGCCAGGGTGACTTTTTTTACGCTCTAAAGGATGTTCTGGCTCCCAGTTTTGGGCAGGATTCCACCCCAGACCAGGCTGGTCCAACACCAGGGCCCTTCCCTTTTGGGAAGTTACTGAATTTAGGAAAATCCTCTCTGCTGCCTGCTTTTCCAAGGGCATCACAAAGAGTCTGGGGACAATGACATCACAAAGAGTTTGGGGACAGTGACATCACAAAGAGTTTGGGGACAGTGACATCACAAAGAATTTGGGGACAATGACATCACAAAGAGTCTGGGGACAATGACATCACGAAGAGTTTGGGGACAATGACATCACAAAGAGTTTGGGGACAACAGCATCACAAAGAGTTTGGGGACAGTGACATCACAAAGAATTTGGGGATAATGACATCACAAAGAGTTTGGGGACAACAGCATCACAAAGAGTTTGGGGACAGTGACATCACAAAGAGTTTGGGGACAGTGACATCACAAAGAGTCTGGGGACAACAGCATCACAAAGAGTTTGGGGACAATGACATCACAAAGAGTTTGGGGACAGTGACATCACAAAGAGTTTGGGGACAACAACATCACAAAGAGTTTGGGGACAGTGACATCACAAAGAGTTTGGGGACAGTGACATCACAAAGAGTTTGGGGACAACAACATCACAAAGAGTTTGGGGACAATGACATCACAAAGAGTTTGGGGACAATGACATCACAAAGAGTTTGGGGACAATGACATCTTGCCTCTTTGGAAAAAGAGGTTCCATGCTCACAGGGAGCCTTTTGGATCTTCTGGAGAAGAATTCCACCCAAAACCAACTCTGGATCACAATCACAGCACTGACACAGAAAGATTAAACCTCTCCCAAAAATCCCCTGAATCCGCCCCTCTCCACCTCACAGCTGAGAGCAGAGCTGGGCAGGAGAGGTTTTTATTCTAAATTCATCTTGGGTTGGATGTTTTGGTGAACTTGTCTGCTTTATAATAAATATTTTCCCCCTAAAATTATGGAATTGTCTGTTTCATTTCAAGCTCTTTCTTCACCCAGGCTCCAGCAAGAGCAATGGCTTTTTAATGTGGAAATTTCTTGCACAGGTTCCTTCGTCCCTTGAGCCAAATCCCATTTCTCTGTTTCTTAAAGATTTATTTATCGATCCTTTTCTTGGCCCACCTGATGAGTTACACAACCACATATCACAGAGGGGATGTAACCAGCAGTTTAAAAACCTTGCAAAAAGGGGCTGGAAGCAGCCAGAGCAGCTTTATCAGCATCACTCTGATTTATTTAGCACATCCAATGATTTACTGCGGCCTTTGGTTTACGCTCGAAGCATTTTTTCATTCTTTTTGTTCAGTTTTTTTTTTCTTTTTCCTTTTCTTTTTCTTTTTTTTTGGGTCTCTTCTGAAAAGTCGACACACGCAGCCACTATTGTTTTCTATTCTCATCTCTTCAAACTTTCAGGGTTTAAATCATCTCTAATAAATAAAAAACTTGCAGTTGAAACAGGGGAAGGAAATTTTTTGGTTTTTTTTCTTTTCAGCTACTCCTGATTAAGGCACGTTAAAAGTTTGGGGTTTTTTTTTTCTGCTTTCTGCTTCTGTTTGGTTTGTAAATAAGAAACTACTTGAATGAGAGAATGTATATAAATATATATATTTCCAGTCTTGGAGCCTTAATTGCTGGAAGTTCCTGACAAACCCCATCATTTTTTCCCCCTTTTCACACTAAATTCCCATTCTCATCTCAAGCTGGAAGTGCTGAAATGTCAGAAAAAAATCAGCTTTTTAACCCCCATGAGATTTCCAGTCAAATTTTGGCAGCCTGGGGAAAAATAAGCCCAAGTTCTTTGGGGAAGGTACCTAAATTAATCTTCTCATGCCTCTGTCATCCATCAGTGGATGGACTGTGAAGCTCTGTCCTTCACAAAGTTGTTGCCTGGGGCGTTTTTGGGGTCGGGGGAATTCCTTTGGTGTCGTTGGGGAGCTGACCCTGCCAGCAGCTGCACAGATGGGGAAGGAGCAGATCCTCCTTTGCCTGGAAAAGCTGGAATTTTAACAGATTTTGTTGTTAGAGAACTTCTGATTTTCACAAATCCTTCTGCGAGCCAGGGAAGGGTGACTGAGAACGGTGGGGATCGGTCACAGGTTGGGTTTGATGGTCTTGGAAGTCTTTTAAACCTTAATGATTCTGTGAGGTTGGCTCAGTGCTGGTTGAAAGGTGAGAAATCATATTCGAAAAGTGAAAATTATTTATAAAAAACATTGGGAAAGTCCAGATAAGGCACTGAGCTCTGGACCCCTCCTCCAGTGCCACCAGAGCATCATTCCCTGTCCTTTGTGAGGGAAAAGCTCCTGGGTCACCTCTCCTGGGGCAGATTTTCCAGGGCTGGGACTGCTGGGATTTTTTTAAATCCTCCCTTGTGGTATCTGCACAAGGTTCTCCAAACCAGCCCTTCTCCATCACAAAACCCTTGCTCCTCATGGATGGTCCTGTGAAGGTTTTCAGAGCATTTCGTGGTCCTGGGAAGGTTTCAGAACCCTCTCAATTATTAAATTCACGCCGTTGCCAAAATGCTTCCAGTGCCAAGCATTGACTGAGCAGTTTGCAGGGAAAAACTGTTCCAAGCTCCTGAAATACAGCTCTAATCAATTTTCTAATTGATAAATGCACTGGATAACTCCCACCTCTCCCATTTCCAAAGGCATAAACAAGTCACAGACCATCCTGGGGTGGAATCCCAACCAAAGTTCTGAAATCCAGCACATTATCTCACATTAAATACACCCCTGCTCCATCAAATTCATCTGCTTTCTGTTTCATTGAAGTGTGACACACAAAGCAAGAGATGTTAATTGGATTTTATAGCTCCCAGAAGCTGCCAGGTTGTTTGGGAATAATTTTTGCTGAGGGGAAAATTTATCTTGTTGAGGTTTATTTCTTTTTGGGTTGGAAGCACTGAAGGAGCCCTCGCTTGGACAGACACCACATTTATTTATTGGCTTTGCTTTCTTGCAGCTAATGGCTGGTTTAGTTTGCAGAAAGCATGTCTAGCTTTGCTCTTAACGACACTTTCAGTAAAAATCTCATAAAAAAAGAGAACAAAAACCTGTTCAACCTCTGAACTTGAGCCTTATCTCAGATTTAATCTCGGTTTGAAATGAGGGCTGACTCCTGACCTCCCTCAACCGAACCCCCCCATCACCTGCCAGAGCTCTTTGCTTTTATTTCTGCTTGTCACCGAGCCTGAAATACTGAATTACTGATTTACAGTAATCCCTTCTAGGAAAGGCTGCTCTGAACTCGGGCTTGGCTGTGCCTGATCAATTAAGACAGGAAAAGAGCTGATTAGAGCCACTCTGATAGCGGGGCCTATCACAAACCATCCTGCATCGATCGGGGCTGGCCAGGAGGGCTTTTTTTACACACTGGGTATTGATCAGCACCTACAAATGAAGGCTGGAGAGGTGATTGCTGCTCCTGCAGGGCCATGCAAAGGGTTTAAAACGTGGCAGCACTAAAAGCGTGATCCTCAGTAAACACAGTGCCCTGCCCCACGGGTTTGGGGCTTATCTAAAACACTTCTCTGGCAAAATCTGGGCCATCTGACGGGTCCCTTTCTAATATTTGTGTCACCAGCTTCAATCTCAGCTGGCAGAAAAGTATGAAGTTATTTTTAAAAAAAAGGAATTTGATGCTTTGAGGCAACTCTTCTCATTTCCTTCCTGCCACTGGGGTGGGGAGTGCCCGAGCCTGAGCACTGGGAGATAAATTGGAAAATTGTTATGTTTATTTCTAGATATAAATATGTAATTATGTCCTCTCTAATTGCATCACTAATTGCTTGCAAGCTCTTGAGGAGCAGCACTTCTTGGTTTCTTGTAGGTTGGCTAATTTTGGATCCACCAGCGAGGCAAAAAAGCCAAATCTGGCACTGATAACAGAGTTTATCACTTCTTATCTACTGAACACCTGTCCCCGTGTTTTCCAGGAAAAGACAGGAGGCTCGTTGGCAGGTTGATTAGAGGAGCTAATTGCATTTTTATTAATGGGCCTGTTAGATTTTCTGATCAGTGGAGTTGCCAGGCCTGCAGCAACCCAGGGCCTCTTTCTGCTTCTTGTGCTTTGAGGCTTGGTGTTCATCAGAGGGATGAGGTGAATTTAATTAGATAAAGACTGTAGTAAACCTGGGACCTGTTTAATAGAGAGCATAGAAAGGAAAAAGAGAAAATTGAAAAGAAAATGAGATAAAGGGGTAATAACAGAATCATGAAATCACAGAATGGATGTGGTTGGAAGGGACCATGGGCAGGGACAAGTGCCACTGTCCCAGGCTGCTCCAGCCTGGCCTTGGGCACTGCCAGGGATCCAGGAGCAGCCACAGCTTCTCTGGGAATCTGCTCCAGAGTCTTGTCACCCTCACAGGGATGAATTTCTTGCTAAAATATTTTTCTGTGGAGCAGCAACAACATCTCCCAGCAGCTCTGCTTCCAGAAAAGCTCCAAAACCCCTCAGAAAGTTCCTGATCCAGACCCAGCCCTTGTCCTGGGGAGCCTCCCTGGTGACAGAGGCAGCAGCAGCTGGGTGGGGACAGGCTGTGGAGCAGAGCCAGGGACAGGCTGGGGGTTTAATCTGCATCCTCCTTATCCCCACGACCTGAAAATGGAGCTCCTTCAATCCCCATCACACTCCTGCTGAGGCCTCCAGGGACAAACCCTGGAATCTGAGGTTGTTTCCAACCAGAATTTGCATTAAAATCCACGATTGTTCCCTGGGTTTTATGCAGAAATCTCATTTAAGGGGCTTGAAAGAGAAATCCACCCATTCTGCACAGAACATTTGTTTGTTGATTATTTTGCTATGTGTTTGTTGATGCCACAACTCCATCTTCCACGGGAGAAAGAGGAAGAACAAAGGGAAAATGGCACAGAGAATCTGAGGGGAGAATTCCTGATTCTGATGGGGAATGGGAGCTGAGCAAGCAGAACCCAAAACTTTCTGTAAAAACACATCACAGATGCTTTTCCAAATCATTAATCAACAAAACCCATTTGATAAAAGAGATTTGATAAAGAATCCTGTCTGTTGGGCACAAATCTCACTAATCCAGGGCCCTCACAAACAATTCTTATTTCTGAATTAATGAATAATGTGCACAATGTTTGATAAGCTGCCTCCACCAAGCCATGCAAGCACAGAATGTACAATCCTAATTAGCTGCCTTTGCCCAGCTACTTAAAATGTTTTGCACATGCCAGCAAATGTAAATACACAATTAGGACATGCTTAGTTAAAAGGCAAAGCAAGATAAAGTACAACTATTATTAGCCAGAACAAAAATCTTCATGATCTTCATCCACAGTGAGGGCTAATTAAGGTGGTAAAATGTGCAAATGAGCTCAGCTGATTGTTTAGGGTTTGGAAAGCAGTGCCAGGATGGGAAGTCCAGCATTGAGCGTGTTAAGGGGTGAGTTTGTGATTATTGGTTCAAGTGGGAAAATAATCAGCATTAAGAGATCATAACAGGAATTAGGGAAGCGGTCACTGGAGATCTTCATGGCAGATGAACCCCAAAAAATGTCAATTGTATCAGCTGGTTTGTGAGGCTGGGGGTCTTTCTACTTATATTTGAGGAGTAAATAAAATTCAGCTCATTGTCAGCTCAGTTTAACAACTAAAGTTTGAGGGGAAAATGGAAAAAAGGTTTTTCTTTCTCTCTTTGAGCATTTGCCCATTCCCTATCTCGAAACGCTGCATTTCCCTGTGCTCCAGATTGCCTGGGATTAGGAAATGCTTCAAGAGTTAGTGCCAGAGAAGATAAAGAGGAATTTTCTTCCAGGGAATTTGAAGCATCCTGCAGGGTGGTGAACGTTTTATTTTCAGGCTGGAGGTGATTCTGTTCTGCTACCTTGACAAGATGTGGCTTCACAACAGCCTGACAACTTCTTTGCTGTCAAACACACACCAGGAACTAATTAAAAGAGAGCTTCTTTAATTTCCATGGCAGAGGTTTCAGCATTTATCTAAAGGCTGACTTTGCCAGTTCCAATTAATCCATGTTTCTATCGAATTAATCTGTTTCCATGACTGGAAAACACACCCAAAATTTCGTCCACCTGAATTCCTCGACTCAGGACACACCGTGGACACCTGGCAGGGTTGGTCAGAGTGGAAGTGACACCAAAGCCACCACCAGAATCCTGGTGCGAGACCCTGCTGGGCTCCAGTTGGTTCTCCAGTGGTGCCTTTGTGCAGCTTGGTGTCCTTTTGGGTGTCTCCCTGTGAGGGACATCAGCAGCTCAGCGTCCTGGAGGAAGAAACAGGAATGTTGATGTTTAAATAAATAAGTGGAGGCAAAGCACAGATCACCACTCATGCCCTCAGTGAAAACACTGCTGATTACCTTTAAAGCAAATTCATATTTACAGTCATAGCATTGTTAAAGCCATATAAAATAAAATAAAATAAAATAAAATAAAATAAAATAAAATAAAATAATAAAATACTACTAAAGCTTTATTAGTGTTTCATCTCTCCTTCCCTTTCTTCATGTGCCCATCCGAATTCTAATTGCGGTTCCTTTCCCACACCCCTCCACATCCGAGGAGGTTCCAGCAAAGCCGGAGAGGAGCAATTGGGAGCAAATGACTGGGGCAGTCTGATCCCGGCCCAGATAGGCTGGGTTTGCCTCGTTAAGCGTGCCTGCAAGCCCAGCGAGCTGATTAAAGCCGAGCACATTCTTCTCATCTTACAGGCACTCGGTGTCTGTGGGATACGAGATACCAAAAGAAGCCTCCCGTGTCCCTGATCCTTTAACTGCGTGTCAAAGCGGCGAGCCCTGGGCGAGGTTTCATCTTTCCCGAGGTGTTGCCAGGTGCTAATTAGCCTCGGGACCTTGTAAAAAGGGAGAAAGTGCAGGAAAAGATTTCAGTGGAGATTGGTTCCTTGCCCAGCCCTGCGGGAGTCTGGCCATTTGTTCCCGTTTTGTGCTTGTTCCAGGGATGGACTCTGCACTTATTAACACAAGTACCTGTTGCTGATTGAGTGGATATTTCAGCAGGATTTCCACATTCTCCATCCAGGGCTGTCTATAACATCCCCAAAGCAGAGGGAAGGCGGAGCAACGTTTAAATCCCCCAGGTTTTTTGTTAATTTGGCTCAGCTGAAGAAAACTTCCATCCTGGACCTGATAAGGGGTTTATTAGAGCCCTATAAAACAATGAGAGAGCACAGCAAGTTCCCCAGTCCCAGGGGAAGGTGGGCAGGGCTGAACCGAGCCCCAGCTCCTCGATTGAATTCCCAGTGTCGTAATGGAAAGCAGTGGGAAGTGTCCTCGATTCCCCGATAGCCTCAGCCCTACGTGCTCCAGCCTTTCTAATAAAGGCCTTTGGGAAACTGCGTGTGGATTTGGCCTGCCCAGACACCCCCTTTTTATTTATTTTTTTTCTGTTTTACTGTTCCCTTTGCCGCGAGGGAAGGAAGCGGTGAGAGCAGCGCTCCGTGCCCGGCCGCGTGCAGCATTCCCAGACTCCCGAGGATGGCCCTACCCTTGGCTGGCTGCTCTTTGCTGTGGGCTCACCTAAAAGTGCTTCTGGCTGCTGTCAAAGCCTTCCCAACATGCAGAGAGTTTTGTTTGTGGATATCTGACTCTTCTTTTATCCCATTTCCGACCGTTCCGTTGCTCTTGGAGCCGCGTAATCACCGTCAATTCCTCCGCTCTTCGGGGGGATTGCATCCAAAGCTTTTGGGCTTTTTCAGGTCATGTGTGCCAGACCTCAGAGTGACCTTAGCTAACAATCCCTTGTTTCTCTTCCTCTTCCATGCGCTTACTTTCCAGGATCAATCTCTTTCCAACAATAATATTAATGTTGGCAGCCCGTCCCGCTCCACTTCGCTCTGGTGTGTGTCTGGAGCAGTGAGGAAAGGACAGAGCTCCCTGTCTTTAGAACTTTAAAGCACTCCACTTCCAGCCACACTGGGGGCCTTTTCTGCACGTTTTTTGTATTTCTGAGCTGGCAGATTTGAGGGTTTTGTTGTTAAGAGAATCCCGTGCCCAGCACCAGTGGCTGGTGCAGAATCCAGCAGGGCTTTGCTGGGTTTGTTCCCATCGCTTTTGATATTTCTCAGACATGAAGAGGAATTTATAGAGCATGTTCCCATCACCTTTTGATATTCCTGACATGAAGGTGAACTCAGAACCAGGGGCATTAATGCACAATCGTTGTGTTTCAACTTCTATTTATCTAGTGCATTCTGTGTTAAAAAAAATAAATCACAAAATAAGTCAAGTGCAGAGAAATGCACAGAGAGGGGAGCAGAGAGGGACAGAAATGGCAGGAGAGGCTGATCCTGGAATGCTGAGCTCTGTCCTGATGGCTGCAGGCAGAACCAGACGCTGGAACTGACTGATTATAGAATTACAGCAAGAAATTAGATGGACCCGTTTAACAGCAGAGAGAAATTCCTGCAGGAGTGAGGGGACCTTGCTGTCACCTCACAGCAAGGCTGGATGCACTTCCAGAGGATATTCCAGGCTTAAAGCCTGGACTCCACGAGCTGTGAATGGGGCAAAGGGACCGGACAGAGGCTGAGTAACAATTTCCCTCTCATCTTCAACTTTTCTAAATCAGGAATAGAGAATTATTCCTTGGAATGCACAAGCCTGAAGCTGTGACAGAGCTTTGCAGACCTGGCCGGACTGCAGGGTGGGTGTAACATCATCCCAATATTTATTCCCGGTGAAGAGGGGCAGGAGAAGTGGCTGAGCTCTGTTTGCCCCCAGGGGCTCTCTCAATACCCCGCAGGGCAGGAGGAGATGCTTTGCACCTTGTTCAGCAGGAATTCATTCAGTCATTCCTGCAGGGAAAAGGGAAAGGATGACGGCTCTAAACCCTACAGGGGGATAAAATTCCCTGGGTCCTTTGCCCCATCACCAAACCCTTCAGAACCTCCCCGGGGAGGATGGATCCCATCGTGCCCGGGATGGAGAGCTACTGTCACTTGTCACCATCCCGTTTTTGGTGATTTAACAACAGGAACCGCTCAGTGCTGGGCTGCGATGGCAGAGACAGGAGCGGGGCAGGGCAGGGCAGGGCAGGGCAGGGCAGGAAGGGTGGGCCGAGAAGCGCGAACTCTCCGTTCGCTTATCTGATGGCTGAGATGGGCCGGGCTTTTCTTTTTTTCACTTTCCCCATTGACAAACGCTGCTTTTCTTGCTTTTCCTCTCCCGGGAAGAGCTGATTGCCATCCTCCTTCGCTCGCAAACGCCGCACGGTGCAGGTGTTCCAGCTGTGCTGCTTCGCTGGAGCCGGGAGCACCTGGCCCAGCACTGCCCAGGCTTCTCCAATATCACCCCGCCTCTGCATCCTGAATTTCGGGGAGAAATCGCCCTGTTTGCCCATCTGCAGCCATTTATCCCCATCACCTCAGCAATCCTGACCTTTATTCCCTGCCCGTGGTTCTCTCCTTTCTGGTGCTGCTGTACAGTAAAGGGCCTTATCCAAGCCGTGTTGATTTATGAGAGACTTTTATTTAGGGAAAAAAAAAGAGACACTTTTAACACCAAACAGATTTCGAGGGCAGTAATCACTCTGTGTCTCTCTACCTAGAGGTTGCTTATCCCCTGATGTTAAATAGATGAGGTTTTTTTTGCCTTTTCTAGTGACTGCCTTGCTCTGGGCTGCTGATGCCCTCCCAGTCCAAAGGATGCCTCACACCCAGCTGTGGCTCAGCAGCAATTTCAGTTTGGCCGGGCCTTGAAATTAGTCCCTACCCTCGTGATTGAGTTGTCAGCATCTGCTGAGGGATCATTTATTGTGCTGTCCCTTCCCATTCAGACAGGAAAGCCTCACACAATAACTTCACCTCGTGGAAAAGGTCATGTCCAGAGTTCACAAAACACTCTCTGTACTCCTTTATTTATTGCTTAGCGCCCCAAAGCCCATCCCACAAGCCACAGAACAGGGGAAGAGAGTTAAAAATACTCTGCTTTGGCACATTCCCCCAGTTTGGCAGAATTCGGGTTGGTATTTATGTGAGTCTCAGAAAAAGCAGGACAAAGCTCAGCTGGAGTTTCCCCGAGTGCCCCAGTGCAGAATCAGTGCAGGATTTATAAGTCTGTATCCAGCCCATAAATCAGTTGAGGGTGACTTTAAACCCAGCCTAACTTTGCCAGGACAGCCTGGCAGCCCCAGACTGATGCACCGAGCCTCGTGCCCTCTTCCTGCCCTGCCACTGATTTTCCACATCCCATCCCTTCTGTCTCCAGTGCTCCATGGCCACCACACCTCCTGTTTGCCCACGTGTGTTGTCCCCAATGTCCCCACGTCAGGGAAGTCCCAGGGTAGCCACAGGCAGGGCCGTTATCACTCGCAGCAAACGGTTCTTTCCCCTGCACATATTTTTATTTTTGAGTGTCAGATGTGGAAAACCCAACAGGATGATCACTCAGCATGTACCTTGTGCCTGCTGCCTGCTGGGAAGTCACAGCAGAGATGACAAATGGGAGAGGGAGGAATTCAGAAAACACCAAATGGCTCAAAAGGCAGCAGGGGCAAATGGAGTCCAACCCCGCTGTGGTTTTGCTGCTCTTGATAGAGCTGCAAAACCAACAGACAAATACTCAGATGTTCCACTGGTTTGTCAGCAGGCAATTGGGAAAAATCTTTTAACACTTTTCCTTGAAGAACGATGATTTTTTTTTCTTGCCACAGAGCTCCTGTGGGCACGACGAGGCGTTCCCCAAAGAGCACTGATGATCTCATCCCGGGAAACCTTTATCCCGAGCTGTGCTCCCTCCTCACAGCACAACTGCTGGATGATTCTCCCTTTGCTCTGGCATCCCTTTCCCCATCAGGGTTTCCATGGGAATTCTCATCCACCGCCATGCCTGCTCCATCCTGCCACATTCCAGCGCCATAAATCCCTGAGAATCCTTGGATGTGGAGGGTGCTGATGACCCGGTGCCTGTGGAGCAGAGCCAAAGCCCAGGCAGGCTCTGAGGAGCTGGATTTGGGCTCCAGCCCTGGCTCGGTGCCTCTCCCAGTCACAAGGTGTAACAGGAGCCTCGTGGACACACGGTGTTTGCCTGCACCAGCAGGGATTCGAGGGGTGGAATTTTTATCCAGCTGCTGCAAAAATCACTGCAGGTTTGAGGACAGATCTGTTGGTGGCAGCCCTGCCAAAGCCCTCCCTGTGTGACCCCCGTGCCTTTGGGGACATTAAGGATTGTCCCCACGTGCCTGTGGCTGTCACAGGAGGTGCAGGAAGAGCCTCTTTCTCCTGCTGAATGACCCTTCCATGGATTAGGGATTGGGAATCCATCTGTGTCCAGTGTGAGGGTTTACTGCAGGGAGAGGGGAGCTGGGACAGTCAGAATTCCAGGTGATTCATGAATTTGCTCATTTTCCTCCTGCATTCTGCTTGATACAGCTTTTGAATCCAATATTCAACCACATCTGACAGCCACCAAAGGGCATTCACCTCCTGGAGCGATGCCAGATCCCAGAATTAGAGGAATTCTTTGTGTGCACAGTGTCCTTAGCACTGTGAGACCACTGGGATCATTTTCTTCACTGTAAATTCAGCCCTGATCTCAATTTTCCAAATTTGGAGAGGCCAAAAAAGGCAAAAAGAGAAAGATAAAAAATTTTAAATGACCTGGGGGAAGGAGATCAGTTGGTTACAGAAGTATGAGAGAAAAAAAAATAATGTTAAAAGGAAAAATAAAATTAAAAGGACAAATGATGTTAAAAGGAAAATAATATTAGAAGGACAAATAATGTTAAAAGAGAAAATAAATAATGTTAAAAGGAAAAATAATGTTAAAAGGGTGGGATGCTGGTGGCCCAAGAGCAGGATAAAAGATGTAACCACATTGTCACACTCAGTGTAACACTTTAATTTTCACCTCATTTTAAAGCTGCCTCTGGTTTCAGTCACCAGCCACCAGGAATACCCTGGAATTAACTCTGATGTGGTATTTTCAGTAGTAAAACACTTTCCTCTCAAATGAAGTCCTCCAGGAACTGCTCTGGCGAGGACTCTGATCCCATTCAGAGGAAGACACAAGATTTCTCCCTGTGCTCGCTGCTCTCAGTGGGATCTGCAGCTCCTGCCTTTGCCCCCATTAATTTTCTCTCCCAGTGTTTACCCAGGTTTGTGCTGCAGGCACTGGAAGGTTCCACAATCCCTGCTTGGGGCGAGATAATTTCATGTCCTTCTGAAGCCTCAGAAGGTACAGTGAGATCCCTGGAGCCCAAAGCACTCCCTGAACCGCTTGGGAGAATGATGATCACTCACTTGCCCTGCCCGCTAGGTTTAGTTTGCATTCCAAGCATGATTTTATGCAGGACTCTGGAATTTCTCATTAACTGGGCTACAACCATTTCTAGGAGTTTCTGAGGCAAATATTTGCAGCTGGGGCATGTGGCAAAAAGGGGGTTGAAGGGAGACATAATTGATGTCAGCTCAGTAATAGCCATTCATCAAAGGATAATTGTGCTAATTAAAGCTTTAGCCATCAGTCATGTCCATCCCACAGATGGCTGCCCCATCCCAAGTGTCCAAGGCCAGGCTGGACAGGGCTTGGAGAAGCCTGGGATGGTGGAAAAGGAGCTTAAAATAACCTTTAAAGTCCCTTCCCACCCAAACCATTCCATAATTCTCTCTCTCTCTATCCCCACAAATATTTATATTTGAACCAACTACTCCTCACCTTCAGCTTGAGTGGTGAAACAGAACAAACCTCACGGGAAAACCCTTTCCCATCCTTTAATTTGGAAGCAGAGCAGCTTCCAGGAGGACTCGAGTACTGAGCAAAGTTGTTTTCTCCTTGAGAACTGAGGAGGTGAAACTTATCCCGTGCAGCTGCCTCAGTCAGCCACGTTCACCTGGCTCCTGCAGCAGCTCAGAGCTGGCACTGCCTCCCTGGCGCTGCTGGGGCCGAATTTGAGCTCAGCTCAGAGGGTACCAACCCATCCCAGGCTTCTCTTGGAACAGGGATCGATTCCTCAGCCATAAGAAAAGAATCTGAATCACAATAGAGGTTGCTGGAGGGAGGGCTTCACAAAGCATTTGCTGTTTCTAATTTTGGTAAGGAAATAGGCAATTGCTGCCTTAAAAAATTAAATGTCACATCATTTCAGACTCTCTTTGTTCCTCATAAACGTCTTGCATCTTGTGGCAGAAGTTGCTGGAAATCTCCCCTGGTAGCAGTGCCATGCTGGCCAGGAGGTGTTTGACTGGTGCTCCAGCCTTCTCTTCGTGTGGGTTGGACTGGTCTGTGGTCAGATCATAAAATCATCTGCTTAATTCAGCTGTAAAACACAAATTTGAGCAGGTCAGTGTTCATTTGACAGCAACTCTACCTAATCCATCCAGAGAGCAGCTAAAACCAGGTCTGACCAGCACTAAACCACCAGCTGACTTCAGCAGAGGGAGCCGGAATTTTGATGGGTGTGTCCCCAGGCTTTGGCTGAGGTCCAGCTCCCCGTGCTCCCCAAAAGGGCTGGGTGGGTCGGGGTGTGCTCAGGTTTGCACACTTTGGGGTCTGAGTCACCTCCATGCTTCTCCAGGTCATGATTTCTGAGTTAAAACAAGGTCTGTAGGCTGGGCTTAAATGTCTGCTCAGATATCTGGGCATCAGCCTGCCTAGATATTGTCCCAGAAGGTTGAATTCAGCCTTAATCCAGTTTTCTGCCACATCAGGTGATCTGCAGCACCCTGGTGAGTTGGGGTTGATGCCTGCTGGACTCTGAGCACCAAACCCTGCGGCCAGAATTTCCCTAAAAGGTCTTCCAAAGCCACATCTCCTTTCCAAAGGGAATTCCAGGCTTAAATCCCAATTATCTGAATGAACTCGCTGGCCTCAAAGCCGAGCAGGAATTCCAGCACTTTTACCTGCACCATTGGCCCAAACTCATAGAAAATCACTTTCTTGGAAGCTGATGTCTCATCAAAGGAATTCTTCAGTGGCTGTTGTGCCTTTCACCCTGTAGAATTCCAATTTATAGAATGACAGGGAATGTTTTATTCCTAGAAATCTGTGAGGTTTGAAGAATTAAAAAAGGGAATTAAAAGGCAGATGGTCTCCCACTGCACTGTGCTCCTGTGGGCTGGAGCTTCCTCAGTTTGCAATATTCCGTGGAAAATGTCCCCATGTGTCACTTGGACATCTCCATGGTTTTATCAGACCCTGGAAGCAAAGGGAGAGTCAAGGGATTTTTTTTGATGATTTATTGGGATTTTTAAAGGGAATTTTTGAGGGGTTTTGGGGGATTTTTGGAGGGATTTTTAGGATTTTTTTTTTTTCCAGATTTTTTAGGGATTTTTAGGGATTTTTGGGGTGATTGTTGTGCTGGGACAGGGACACCCAGCTGGACACAGGCATTTGTGCCAGAGCCCAGCTCAGCTGTCCCAGCTAATCCAGCCTGCCCGGGGCAGAGGGAATTAATTACAAAGCTTGGGAAGAGAAGTCAATAACAGGATTGAAACATTCCCACAGGTTTCTCTTGAATGAGATCTCCCGGATAACTTGTGCTGATGATAAAATGCGGTGCCAGGTGAGATTTTATCACTAATTAGAGGTGCCCAGCCTTCAGCCAACTCTTGGGAAGCTCCATGAGGTCATGGATGAACGGGTTCCAAGGAAAAAAAGGGCAATACAGATGATTTCCTCCAACAGATTCACCTGTGATAAGCACATTCCAATGACTCAGTGCAGAGCGAGGAGGTGCTGGAATTTTTGCATCCATGAAAAAATCATGTAGCACCGAAAAAGCCAATAAATGCCTATTTTATTTTTTTCCCCACTGGTTGTATTTAAAATTAAATATAAGCATAGGAAATTTGTGGATATTTACTGAGTGCTCTGCCCACGAGGTCACACTTCGTAGTATGACAGGAAAAAAGAATGAATGCATAAAATTACTTCCAGTCAGTTCTGAGGTAGGTCCTGAATGACCAAAATTCCCTGTGCTTTGAAACCGACCCAGATGACACTGGCTGGGTCCTGATTGAGAGTGGAATTTGTTTTCCCCATCATGTGAGAGGGAGGAAACGTCCCGTCCAAGGAGGGCGATGTCAGCGCGGACGCAAACGGGGACACGAGGAGAGGGCTCGGCAACGTGAGAACCTTCTGCCCTGCCTTGTGCACAAAACCCCCTTGGAAGGACTCGTAACAAACCGAGAGCTCACTGGGAACATCTCCCTTGTTTGTTTTGGCTCCCAGAGCTTTTCTAAGTGCAATTACCAGCGGCTGAGAAATGGAGAGGGCGAAAGGATCTTTGCGGTTCGCGCTCGGGAGACCTGGGTTGGTTTCTGACCTCTGTCACGGTGTCACAGCAGGAAAAAAAGAGATTTAATTCATCTGCAGGTCGATTTGTACAAACAGGGACGAGGCTGCCCTGCAGCACTGAGGTGAACCCTCTGTGTCCTGCTGGTTTAATGGAATTCAGGTGGATATATGTAATTACATATCCATTTTTAAGAGTCTCCAGCACTTATATATAAACACATAAATGTCTCTAAACAGCACTGAGCTTCTTCAGAGGGGGAAATTCCTGCACACAGCTGCACATCCCTTTAAGCCAGCGGATAGGAATGGATTTGTGCCCTGCAAGGACCAACGTCTTCATTAAGATCCCTTTTAGCTGGGCAGTGACAAATCTTCCCCTCGGAACGCGGCGATTAAGGTTTAATTTTATTCCGGATTATGGGCAGCTCCGCTTGCAGAGCAGCGCCGGGCCAGGGTTGGGCACATATTGCCTGGAAATGAACGTTCCTCCCCAAAGTGCTTAAGCAGCTTTGGATAAGAAATGATGGTTTGGGGAAGATTAGGAGCGTAAGGAAGATCTCCAGGCTGAGAGGACGTGCAGAGAAAGTCCCAGCATGGGTTCAGGAAGAAATGCTGCCACCTCTGAGGGTCTGAGGCTTCTGAATTCCTTGGGAGAGTTGGAGGAAGTTGGTGGGAAAAGGATGGGTTAGGGTTAGGGTTAGGGTTGGGGTTGGGGTTAGGGTTAGGGTTAGGGTTAGGGTTAGGGTTAGGGTTAGGGTTAGGGTTAGGGTTAGAGTTAGGGTTAGGGTTAGGGTTAGGGTTAGTGAAGGTGGTAGATTTACAGATAGGTGACGGCCAAATATATGGGTATGGGATGGGGGCCGTGTGTTTATAAATCATTAGCAGGGACATTTCCAGGCTTCAGGCAGCTTAGAGGACTAAATCAGCATTTTTGCAGGTTTTTTGATGTGTCAGCAAGCAGGAACATCACATGAGATGAAGTTTAGGTGTCATCTTAAACACAGTGGGGAATAAATTCTGTCTTGCCCAGCCCAAGAGATGAGTTTGGAGGATGGGCAGAGGGATGAAGGAGAAGCAGAGGGGAAGGAAGAGAATCCTTCTGGGGCTGGGTTGCAAATATTTGTCCTGATATTCAATTCCCTGTTCACGTAGATCCTCTCTCCTCTGCTTCTCCTCTCAGGTACAGGTTTATTCTGCCAGAGAACGGTATTTAAATACGAGCAATGCTGATTATTTGTTCTCAAACACAAATGTTCCTGCCTCCCCTGAGAGCAGAGGGAGGAGGACAGCGATGAGAGCTCGCGGATGTTTCGCCCTCGCCGCAGTGACAGCTTTGATTTGTGAAACAGCTTGGAATAAAACGCCGGTAATTTTTCATGGAAAAACCAGTGGACATAATTTTTGTGTGTCTCAAAGAGAGCTGAAATGCCTGGACACACCATTGTGCGAGTGCCAAAATCCTGGATGGATGTAAAACTCAGTGTTTTCAGCCCCGAGAAATAACGTTACAATCATCCCTGGTTAAGCAGATTCTGCTTGTTTATTGTTCTCCAGTATCTGCAGCTCTGCCCATCAATTTTTCACATTATTCCTTGGCTGTTTCTGTCTCTTTGGTGGTTTGATGTTTTGCTCTCTGGAGATTTCTTCCACAAATTTTTATTATTTCCTCCGAGAAATCTTTTTTTTATGATTCCCAGTGAGAGTTGTGATATGGTGGAGGCAGAGGAGAAAGCCGGGCAGTGGAAACTCCTTTAACTTAATGCCATGGAAAAACCCCTCTGGCTCCCTGTCAGCCAAAGAAGGTCAAATGCAGTCCGAGCTAAAGCTCTGCCCATGGATCCTAAATCCAGTATTTAATATCGACCTCCAGCCCCACAAACACCACCCTGGCAGTGCTGAGAGCAGCCCTGACATCAGCGTGATGACACAGGGAACAAAAATGACCTCACACGGCCAGCTCTGCTCCCAGCAACCACCAGAACAACACTGGAAAAGGCCTTGTGTTTAATTAGTTATTGGTAACGAGGCTTGGTTGGAGGATGAGGTGGGACTGGGGGGAGCAAAGCTGGGCAGGGGATGTTTGACATTGGTGGAGCAGGGGTTTAAAGCTGGAGTTTAAAGCAGATCTTGGGCTCACTGTGGCTGTGGGTGGAGATTTTCCAGGCACATCCAACACCAGCCCTTCACTCAGGTGATGAACCAGGATCTTCAGCTCTGGAGCCAATTTCAGCTCCGGAGGAGATTTTTGGAGGCTCATCTTCATTTTTGCAGGATGTTTTTGGAGATTCATCTTCAGTTTTTGAGGAGATTTATGGAGATTTTTGGAGATTTACCTTCAGTTTTCAAGGAGGTTTATGGAGATTTATCTTCAGCTTTGAAGGAGATTTTTGGAAATCCATCTGTCTGTGACCTGGCTGAACCCAGGCCTGCACAGGGGAATAGGAAGGTTCCCAAGGAGCAGAGCTGGAATCTTGGTGCTCCAATCACATGGAAAACCAGACCCAAACATTCCCCAAATTTCTGGGCACATCCCTCTGGAGAATGATGGACCTGGGGTGTGCTGCCTTCACTGCCCTGCCTGTGCTGAGCCCGTGGATGTCCTTTCTGAATTGAATTAAAATCTAGAACCAGCACCATTAAACCATCCAAAGCCCAACAGGAATATTTAGGAAAAGGGAATGTTCCAAGTGACCATGACGGGATTCAGGGAAATGGTCCTGAGCTGACAAGAATTCACAGGGCAACTCCTTTTTAATAAAATGAAGGGGGCAGGAAGAGAAGAATTCAGACTTGACAAAATCACTTTTCACCCATCCCAATCACCCCCACCTCCATTCCATCCATGAAAATCCGTGCCTGCAGAATGAGTCCATAAAAGCCGATCCAACGGGAATGTGGTTCCAAGTGACCATGGTGGGATTCAGGGAAATGGTTCTGAGCTGACAAGAATTCACAGGGTTTCTCTTGTTTTAATAAAATGAAGGAGCCAGAGGAGTTCAGGGTTGACAAAATCACTTTTCACCCACCCTAATCACCCCACCTCCATTGCATCCACGAAAATCCATACCTGCAGAATGAGTCGATAAAAGCCGATCCAACGGGAACAGCATGAGCCAGAACTTGGGACTGTGTAAATAAAGCACTGAGGTGACATCACTGGGGCAGCAGGGATTTATACCAGCTGAGGATCTGGCCCATAAAGTGGGAATAACTCCTTCTGGCCTGTGATTTATGCTCTCCAGTTATTGACTGCTCCGAAATAAAGCCTCTGTTATAAACAATCCGGGCAGCAAAGGAGGCAATTGTGCCTTAATGAGCCCATGGTTCAAAGCACTGCCCTGCTACATTGACCCTTCTATAGATCAGAAAGTCTCCTTGATTTAATTACCATACAGAACCCCAGACTAGACAGCTCCAAACCTCATTTATGCCCTGATCCTGCTATTTTTTTTTATTTTGGTGCACTTTAGAGTGATTTACAATTCAGCCAAGGGACTCTTCAGGCAGCTGAGGAGAATTGTTTAGAGGGGTTTGTGTGCAATTACATTTTTCTGAAGGAAAGGAAAAGGGAAAAAAGCGCGTTTTGAGACTTTAAGGTCTTGTCTCCTTTCCCAAGCACAAATAATAAGCAATTCTGCCTTTTTGAGTGTAAAGGAGTAGGGACTTCAAGGGTAGAATTAACGGAATTTAAATCAGAGGCGAGAGTGCACAGACTGGAAATGTTCCCATTTGGAAGTTCCCAATGCAGTGGTGCAGGCAGCTTTCAGCAGATATTACAGGATTGTTCCACCAGGATTATCTCAGCTACCAGGGTATTTACTTTCCCCTTCCCATCTGTGGCACAGAGCAGTGGAAATAATACCAGGTTCCCTTGATTTCACCATCGTCCCTCCTGTCTCGGGATGTCTCATTAGATGAGCCTCAAAACATCCCCGAAAATTAATCAATGATTAATCCAATGACCAATATTGCATCTTAATTTCTTCTGGAACAGCACAGAGCTGCAACCAAATGTGCAGCAAACAGCCCTGGCTCCTCTCTGATGGTTCCTCAGCATCACAGCCCACAGCATTTGATTTCCCCACTGGCAGGGGAAATAAAATTACAGATTAAATTATAAAATTATAGATTAAAATCACAGAATCACGGAACATTTTGGGACCTCAAAGCCCATCCAGTGTCACCCCTGCCATGGGCAGGGACACCTTCCACTGTCCCAGGGTGCTCCAACCTGGCCTTGGGCATTCCAGCCCTGGCTCCTCTCTGCTGCTTCCTTGGTGCTGTAGCCCACAGGATTTGATTTCCCCATTAGCAGGGAGGGATGGGAGATAAAATTACAGATTAAAATCACAGAATCATGGAGCAGTTTGGATTGGAAAGGAGTTTAAAGCCCATCCAGTGTCACCCCTGCCATGGGCAGGGACACCTTCCACTCTCCCAGGCTGCTCCAACCTGGACTTGGACATTCCAGGGATGGGGCAGCCACAGCTTCTCTGGAAGTTTTGCTGCAGAGAACATCAATGTTGATCATGGATCCTGCTGAGGGCTGGTTCAGGTTAAAAAAGGGACCAGGACTGGCTGTCCCAGGCTGGAGGTTGTGGCTGGGTTGAGCTGGGGCCTTGCATCCCCCTGGCCCAGGACAGAGCAGCTCCAGCACCTCCATCAGTGTCAGATACCAGAGCAGCTCCAGTTTGGTGATTGTGTTTCACTCTTCACATTCTTGTTTTGTGACAGAATCGGATCATTAAGACTGCCACATTATTCCCTTTCTTCCCCTCCCTCCCCCCTTGATTAGCAGAGACACTTATTATCACTTTAATAGGGAGAAACAAGTTCCCTCTGTCCTTTCCCAGTCCTAAAAATACAAGAGTGGATTTTCCAGAGGAGCTGCTGATTGAGGCTTAAATGTTCAACCAGAACACATTAAAATGCTCTAAACATCAAGGAGAAAAAGGGAGCCCTGATACCCAGAGGAAAGTGGGGTGCTTGAGCTGAGTTACAGCACTGTAATTATTGGTGCTGTCAGAGCTTCAAATCTACAACATTATTTTTAGGCCCCCGTCCAATCCACAAAAAGATCTCTGAAATAATTGCAAAAGGACCTCACTTGAAGACTGTTTGTTTTGGAAAAATAGAAATCTTTGCTCCATTTCAGCGTATTTCAGCTTGGAGAGCAGTAGTATTTTATTTGTGCTGAAAGAAGGCAGGGGCTTATTCAATATTAATAAATGGTTTTCAGCATGGGTTAAAGTTCTTTTCTTATTCTTCACTGCCCAGGAGACTCCACTCCTGGGAGAGAAGATGTTTCTGCTGAAGGGACTTGAAATTAAAGAGAAATAATATTCACAGGGTAGAAATCTGCCCAAATTGAGATGTTTTCTGCTCAGTTTTCTGCTACGTTTTGCACATTGGTGCTAATTAGTGGTGTGAGCTAATTAAGAGCAGTATGTGAATAGGAAACCTGGCAAGGCAGGGTACTCCTGGCCAGAACAAAGGGACCTGACCCATTTCTGGCCCAAGATCTTGGTTTGGAGCCCTCTGAGCCCCAGACAGACCCTGGGAGTTGTGCCAAAGTCACTCCAGGACATTAAAAACTCAAAGTCCAACTGTCTGTGGTCAGAGACGAGAAAGGGATGGAGAAGAGATACTGGGGGGGGAAGAAAGGGGGAAAACCAGATCCTAAATCAGGGTGCTGCACTGTAATGGATGAGCTTTAAGGTCCCTTCCACCCCAAACCCTTCCACGATTCTGTGGTTCCACCAAACCAGGTTTCCCTGGGGAGCTTTGAGCCTGCAGGTGGTAGGAGGGATTCAATTTTGGGTACTCCTGAAGATGCTCAGACCCAAAAAAATAATTTCCTGCCTTCTTGATGTTTTTCTTTGCTTTGTTCAGCAGAAGAAAACGGGAGAAGGGAAAATGTCCTAAGCCCTGGGGGCAGAGGTTGGTTCAGCTCTGGCACAGCCCTTCAGGCTGTTCCTGCCCCTCCGGCTACTGGGGTTTCTGCAGAGCTTTTCCAGCACTCCTGAGCCACCTTTCAGGCCACCCCTCTGGCCCTGAGATCTTCACAATCCTGCCAGGAGCTCACCCAAATCCCAGGGCTGGGTTGGTGCTGGATCCCAGGCATGGTTGGGATCTGCTGGAATCACCAGGGGTTTAGGAACCAAACCCCTGCAGGACACAGAGCTCAGCTCGGACCTTCCCAGACCCCCTGGCCACTGGGGTGCTGCTAATTGTGGTCACCAAAGGCTCTGCATCCTCCCAGGGTGACATTTAGATGGGTGACAGTCAATCAGTGAGGGATTGGCACCTGGAGAACCATCAGCAACACAACTCCCGGGGACAAAACCCTGAAGGAAAACAGCTCTGAGTGAAGAGAAAAATGGCATCAATAACAACAAAACTGAGCTGAAATGGCTGCAGGCAAATCCTGGGCATTTTCTGCCCGGAAACGATTGGAATTCTGGCTTGAGGGGACAGGTTTGGAGCACAGGAGAGGTGCACAGGTGTCAGGAGTTCCCTGTCCCTCTCCTGCCCGGGCACTGCCCTGGCACCACTCCCACCTGTGCCAAGGCTGGGTGCCACAGGAGTGACCCTAAAACCCAACCAAATCTGCTTTTTTATCCCACAAACAGGCCAGGAGGAGCCAAACCCGTGGTGATGGACACTATTGACCACATGCCTGGGCTTTTGATTAATTGCAAACCAAGAGGAGCCAGCAGATTCAGAAAGTCAGATCGGTTTCGGCGTCGCTGCTTTAAACATTAACCAAGCCCTGCTGCAGAACCCAGAGATGCTGAGGGGAGAAAGCTCCTTTCCCCTCGATTTTTCACCTCAGTATTTTTAATATCTGCATTTCAGGGCTCCCAAGTGCTGGGGACTCCTCTGCAGGCAGCAGCTGAGCGGGGCTGTTTATTTATAAGAGTCAACCAGAGCCACACAAAAGGTTATGGCCACGGGCCAGATGTCTTTGACATCATAGCCTGTCATTAATGGCATAAATCCTCCGTGATTTCATTTCCCACCGAGCCAACCAGCATCGCTCCCAGATTATTTCAAAGGGGAAAAAAGTCAAAACATTTACCTTCAAACCCCAAACAGATCGTATCGTTCCATTCTGCTTGCCCGATATTAAATATATTCTCTTGCACATGGCGTTTTTATGGCAGGTTGTGACCACTCCTGGAGCTTGTTTCAGCTGGAGATAGGCTCAGAAAGAGAGATTTTCTTATTGTTCCCTAAGGGGAAAAACAAAAACAAAAAAAAACCCCGACATTTCATTTGACAAAACCTTTTTGTGGTTTTAATGTATTTTTGTCCCTCAGATCTCAGTCTGAGGGAGAGAAATATTTAAAAGCTTGTTCTCTGTGCCACAGCCTCTTCCCTGTGAGAATATTTAATGTGGACAGGCTGGAAAAGTTGTCTTTCCCACTATTTTTGTCCCCTTTTTTCCATAATATCCATTATGGTTACGTGGAAAATACCAGGAAATCACTCTGAGCAAGAAAGGTCTGAATATATCTGTAATACCTGAGTATTTTAATTTCAATCCTTTGCGATTTCAAGGTGTTTTTTACCTTCTGCTGATGGACAATGCTCTGCTTGATAAAAAGCCAGGTGGAAAACATTTGATTATCATTTCAGATAATATTTGATAATAATTTCAGATAATTTTTGATAATAATTTCAGATGGTTTTTGACCAGTCATTGCCGGTTACTGAACTGGGCCGAAAATATCCAGGAAAAGTTTTCCAAACCAGGGCAGGCACTAAACCTGCTGGGATTAACCAGGAATTCTACACTTATATACAAAAGCAGACAGTCAGAGAGTCGGGTTTGACCTCACTTTTGTGAATATTTGCTGAAATTGCTTGGAATTGCCCCATTTGAGATGAAAAGAGCATGACAGGACTCCTGCCCCCAGGAGAAAATGTCCAGAAAGCCAGGGAACCTCCCTCTTACGAGGAGAAGTTAATTACCTGCAATTACAGTCGAGTCCTGAGATCCAAATGAGCTAGAAGAAAGCAAATTTAGGCTCAGCCCAAGCCCAGGTCGGGTCTGGGCACCATTGGAGGTGATTTGGTGCCTCCTGAGCTGCCTTTGCTCAGCCCCTGGAGGCTCCAGGTCCCAGGGAAAGGGAGTCCCATGGAGCATCCACAGTGCCCAGGGGCCAGGGCAGAGCAGCCTGGAGGATTCCCAGCCTAAAGAGATGAATGTGAATTTTCCCAGAGCAGAAAAGAACCCTCAGGGGCTCAAGAGAGAAAAGCAAAGTCCCCCCCAGGCTCTGGTGATGCTGCTTAGAGGAGAAAGGACAGAACTGGAGCTGGACGTGACAGCACAAAGCTCCTGTTTGAGGCACCACTCCTGCTCCATCCCAGCTCCACCCCGCGCCCCCAAACCCTCACCACCACCAAAGACCAGCACAAGGACCTCCAGCATACCTGAGGAAATAAAAATTGGACGTTTCCCCTTTTTTTTTTGGGCGGTCTGGGATGTCAGGAGGCACCAGCGGGCGAGCGCTCCCCGGCCGTGCCGACAGCAGGGCTGTGTCAGAGCTCTCCTGCCAGAGCCAGAGCTAAAATATTCCTGCAAAGCACCAGTAGCTTCATTCTCATGACTAACACCTCCCCAAGGTGCCATAACATGCACGGAGGCAGGGAGCTGTGGGGTGCTGGAAGGAGCACAGCGAGAGGAGGAGCTGCAGGGGAGAGGTTCTGAGGAAAGCCAGCGAGTTATTTTTCCACAATTCATCATCCTGCTTTTTACTCCGCTCCTCCAAGCACGGAGATGAAAAGTCCCACAACTCCAGCACGAGCTGAGCCAGCCAAGAAAAAGAAAAGCAGCTTGCTCTGCTCCCCAGGGCATGGATTGTGCCTATTTGTTCACGTTTTTCGATACGTGGAGGAGACGAACTTCAAGGAAGGAATGTGGGCATCTCCTATCTGAGACGGGATCTGCCCCGCTGGAACGGGCTGAGCGTGGCTGGTGCCTCGTGCTGGGGGCAGGCAGGGCTTTGAGGGGAACGTGGGTGGTTTTTGGCACAGATCTCACAGTGCAGGGCTCCTTTCTGGGGAACTCGAGGGCTCTCACAGCACTGCTGGAAATAGGCACAGAATGGTTTGGGTTGGAAGGGACATTAAAGGTGATCTTGTTTCACTTTCCACTGTTCCAGGCTGCTCCCAAGCCCTGTCCAGCCTGGCCTTGGACACTGTCAGGGATCTGGGGGCAGCCACAGCTTCTCTGGGCACCCTGTGCCAGGGCCTCCCCGTGCCAGGGCCTGCCCACCCTCCCAGGGAAGGATTTATTCCCAATATCCCATCCATCCCTGCCCTGTGGCAGTGGGAAGCCATTCCCTGTGTCCTGTCCCTCCATCCCTTGTCCCAGGTCACTCTCCAGCTCTCCTGGAGCCCCTTTAGGCAGTGGAATGCTGCAATAAAATCACCCAGGAGCCTTCTCCAGGTTGAGCAATCCCAACTCTCAGCCTTTCCTCACAGGAGAGCTGCTCCATCCCTCTGATCATCTTTGTGCCTGCTCTGGACTCTCTCCCTGTCCTTCCTGTGCTGGGGGCAGAGCAGGAGGACGATGAGCAGCAGAAATCAGATCCCAAATGCCCCAGTCACAGCCATTTCCAGGGCTTGCAGCTCCTTGGATGATGACCTGGGTGTCAGCAAAACTCCAGGAGCCTTTAGAGCAGACAAAGTCACCTGTAAGAATGCTGGGAAGGTTCCTGTTGACCACTCATCCCCCTCCAAACCAATCCTTCCAGTGACATGAAGATATCCCTGGAAGGAAACCTGCCAGCCTTGGAGTGTGTGAGGCTCACTAATTACACCTCAAACATTTGCAGATGGGTTTCATGTGTAACAAAACATCCAAATGTGAAAACCCAGAGCACACCAGGACTGTTAAATCCCTTCTGGAGCAGTGACTTTGTCACTGATGGGGTGGCACCAAATGATTCCCATAGAGGACGATTTCCAGGGCTTGCAGCTCCTTGGATGATGACCTGGGTGCCAGCAAAACTCCAGGAGCCTTTGGAGCAGACAAAGTCACCTGGGAAAATGTTGGGAAGGTTTCTCTTGACCACCCATCAATAACCACCATTTTCCAGTGACATGAAAATATCCATGGAAGGAAAATTGTCCAGCTTGGAGCGTGTGAGGCTCATTAATTACACCTCAAATACATGCAAATGGTTTCATGTGTAACAAAACATCCAAGTGTGAAAACCCAGGACACAGCAGGGCTGTTCAATCACTTCTGGAGCAGTGACACTGTCACCGACGGGGCGGCACGGCCGCGGCGCAGCGCGATTCCCGACAGAAAGGAGGGACAAGACATGCAAATGCTGCTCCCATTCCTGTTCCCTGCCCTCTCCCAGGGGTTTAATTTCTGCCTGCAGCTCTGAGCAGGAGGATGGCACACCGGGCTCCCTGGGAAGGCCACTGGGGATGAAAGAGCTCTCGTTATCCGCACGGAAAGCTCCGGCTCTGCCGCAGCCAGAGCTGTCACAACACGCTGAGCTCCCGGGATTCCTGGGGGAGCTGGGCTGACAGATCTCATTCTGCTGTGCATGGATTCATGAATCTCGCACAGTCTGTTTGTGCAGAGCTTCTGAAGATGTTTAGTCAGTGCATACCTGCAGTTAACTGGACAGAAAATCTGTCAGATACAATGCCAGGGGACAGGGGATGCCTTTTGGGGCTACCTAAAAACAGAGGCCAGATGAAATTCAGAGAAAAAAAGTAGATATATTTATTAAAGGGCCTTCAGGTACATTTAGGGCAGACAAAATCCGCCCAAAAATGGACCACAGGTCATGGGTTTTCACACTTTTATAAGTTTGGTCCATTTGCGTATTGGGGGTTCATCTCCCAATTACAGCTTCAGCTAATGAACTCATTTACCCCAAGTTTGCTCCTCCCAACTCGCTTTTGTTTCCATCTCTCAGGGCCTGGGACAGTCAGGTGTCCTTGATTGCCAGGCCTGGAGAGGAATTGTTGTGTCTGCCCCAAATGGGAGAGCAGCAGCTCACGCTGTGTGTGGAGTTCAGAGTTCTACACTAAAGAACTGCAGGGTTACAGATATATGAAAATATAAAAGCTCAAATCCTGAGGCATCACAGGCCCTGCAGTCCTGGCAGCCCCCACTCGTTAAACACCCAGGGCAGGGACTCAGCAGGATTTCATCACAGCCCTTAATGAGCCATCAATGCTGCAAATGCCAGCACACCCCAAGTGCAGGGAAACGCTGCAGCTCTGAAGGTAAATGCCAAAGGCAGCAGGTCCCGAGATCACAGCCTGGTGTCCCTGGGAGGAGAGAGGGAGGAGAAGGGCACAAAGGAACTCCAGAGAGCACTGGGAGAAAGCCTTGGGGAGTTTGAGATAAACGCTCTAATAGAGCTCCAGTGTTGGCTCTAATTAGGATAAATCAGGCCTTCCCTAATTGCTGTTAATCCTTTGGCTTCCTTGCTGACAGCAGTGACCATGCCCAGGATGTGGAGAGGAGCCATGGGGGAATCCACATCCTCTGTATCCCACTGCCACCCCCAGAGCCCAATTCCTGCATGGGATCAGGGCTGGGATTGGCCAGAAACAGAGGGAAAAGGGAGGTCAAGGACCCCGTGATCCCCAGGAGCCCCAAATCCCCACCAGCACAGCCTCTGCAAGGCAAAAGTGGGGATATTCTGCCTTTCTCCCATGGATTTATTTGCTTCCCTTCTGCCCCCAAACTGCTGAAATTATCATTTCTGAGATGCAGTGTGTGCATTTGAGCTGCTCCATGTTCCTATTCACTTCATTTTTCCTTTAGAGCTTTCCTTCCCTCTCTTCAATCAGCCGTGGGGTTTTTATTAGAGCACAGACATCTCCTGCCAGGCTCTCCTGGAGAAGGGAGGATGGGATTCCCTCTGTTTCCATCCCAGAGGGATCCTGAGTCACCTGCAGCAACCAAAGCTCTCTTTGCCTTAGGTGTAAACAGAGCAAAATAACAACTTTTGATCTGCTTTCCACCTTCCCAGCAGAAGTGAAGGCAGTACAAGTATCAACATGGGGAAAAGGAGGAAAAAAAAATGGGAAAAAAAGTGGTTTTCTGGGCTGTGATGAATTCTGTGTGTGCATGGGAAGGATCCCACAGAAATGCAGGGAGCTGCTCAAAGGTGACATTTATCCCTCCTGGATGCAACAGCCACTGGCCCATTTCAGAACATTCAAAGTCTTCAAAAACAGGGCTAAAGCAGAGTTATTTCTCTGGGTAACCCCTGTTACCAGCCCCATAAAGATCCCGTGTTGCTCAGCTGCTCAGTTCCATCCTTTGCTATTCCACATCAATTAAACTCCAGCAACGAGCTCAGTGGGAGCAGCACCTTGGAGTCTGTGAGTCCTGGGCAGCACCAGCAGCCAGGTCTGTCTCAAAGCTCAGTAATCAGGAGATTTCTGAGGTGGTGACCTCAAAGTGCCCTGGTTTGGTGAGTTCTTTATTTAGAGCCCAGTGTTGGATTTTCCAGGCAGGAAACCCAGGCACAGCCTGTAAAGCAGCATAATTAATGAGCTGATTTGCATATCAAATGAACTTTATGCACAGTGGGATATTTGTACAAAAATTTTTACAGGATGTCTTGACCAAAAATTAGCAAAATAAAAAATCCTAGAAAGCAAGAGCCTGCAACTTCCTCCTGCTTCCCAAGGAGCCAACACAGCTCCAGCAGCAGGAGGGAGCAGGATTCACCTGATTTACCTGATTTACCCCCCCCCTGCTGCTGGATACAAGGAATAACCAGAATTAGGCCAGGTTTGGTCGTGTGAGACCTGGTTTAGACCTTGGTTCTTGAGTTATCCTGGAATCTGCAGCAGCTGGGAGGTGGAAGGAGGAGGGGATCCAACCCTGGGGTCTCCAGAGGCCCCTTCCAACCCTTCCTGTCACAGCTTCCCAAGCACAGGGATTCAGCAGGGAGGTCACAATTCCAGGAACATGGCATTTGTGCAAATCTCAATATAGATTTTCTTTAATAAAATCTGTTGTGGGTTGAAATCTGAGCCAGTAAGGGAGGGAAAGGCAAGAGCAGCATTTTCATTTTTAAAGGATGATATAAAATGCATAAATCTCTGGAACAGGGGTGTTTGTAGCCCCTTCCTGTTCTGCCCACCCAAAACTCTTAAACTGCATTTTCTTGCATGTGAAACCCTGGATTTGCCACTCAAACTGAAAACATCAGTGCAGGATTATAATCTTATAAATTATTTTAGTGAAAAGTTTGGAAGAAGGAAAAAAATACATCTTTCAAGACTTGTATTTAACTTTATCTTCTTGATTTTTCTAGTTTTATTCTTGACTTTTCTATCATTTTATTCTTGACCTTTCTATAATTTTCATTGCTTTCCTTTTCTGTCCTGTTTGACAAAACTGGCAAAAGAGGCACCAGTTTCTTTGTGCAGACATTTTTCAGTTCAGGAGCACCCAGCAGCATCACTGCCCGTGTCCTGCAGCTTCTCCACCTTTTCTGTGGCATTTTATTCCCTCTGCCTGGAGGATCTACAGCCTGCAGAGCATCTTTCAGCTCAGCTGGGTGCAGAGAAGAAGAAAAAATCGGTTATTGCTTTGCTGGCCACCAAAATCTGTTTAATTTGTGCTGACTCCAATGGGCCCGAGCAGAGGAGGAGAGGCACTGACAGGAGAGGGTGCTCATGATTTAGGGAAGGGACAGAGCAGCAGGGAGTGGTCTTCTCCTTGTCCTCCTTTACAGACTTCTATTTACATTTGACTTGAAATTTGAAAATACTTGATAAACTTTATAGAATGTACCGTTTTTAAAAACGTTTCTGAAAAACTGACTTGAAAAACAAAACAAAACAAAACAAACCCAAACACCCAGGGCAGGGCACTGAGCAGCTCTGCCCGAGGATGCAGGGACAAGAAGCAGCTGCAGGCTGTGGCAGCTAATCTGTGTCTCTAAATCTAACCCTGTAATTATGATGATAGACTTTCCCAGAGACCTTTAGATTTGAAAAGTAAATTTGAATTTCTAAATGGAGTCCTGCTCTCCTGGGTCAGGGCTCTGGCCCAGCCATGGTTTAATGGCATTACAGGCTGAGCAGAGGTTGGGGAATCAGCAGAGGGGTCAGACCTGCAGTGAGATGTTCCCCCCAGCTGGGTGTGATCTCCCCTGGATCAGCACTTTGGAGCTGAGTCACGGCTGTGCAGCCTCAATATCTGCCCTGGAGGCCACACAAATCAGGATTTCACGGCTCTTTGTGGCTCCTCGGGGCTGCACTTCCCTGTGCTGGTGACACCAGCTCAGGGAAATGAGGGATGGAGATGACACGCAGCCCGTTTGGAGCTGAGCTGAGCCCAGGAGCAGCGTTTCAGTGAGGAGATGTTCCAGGCACACACCAAACACGGGCATTTCAAGACGAATTTCCTGATTAATTTTTTTAACCCCTTCCCAAATCTTCCAATGTGCTCTGGGTGCTTTCATCCCCTCCCCTTCCCTGCTTTGGGGGCTCTGCTCTTCACTCAGAGGCAGGGAATGACCTGGGGCTCTGCAGTCCCAAGTGTGACCTCAAGAAAGGTCCTGAAATCACCCAGGGAAGATTTTCCTCCAGTACAAGCCTGGTTTGTGTTCTCCCCTGGGAAATAACGCTGGGATCACCTTTCCTGCTGCCTTTTGTGGAGGCAGGGATCGAGCTGTCTGCTCCTCAAGTGCTGCAGACAATGCCACAAACACAGCTCAGTGTCCCCCTCCAGACCCTTCTCCCCCCTCCTTTACACACAGGCTGCACACACCGAGTTCATCCTCAAATCACTTCTTTTTTTCTTTTTTTAAATTATTTATTTAGAAATAATAAAATAAGACATAATATATAAAAATCTGTACAATCCACAATTTTGTGCAGTACATTAGGAAGACTTTCGATACAAAAAGGCTGCAAACAGGAAAATAGTCATGGACAACTGTCAAGATGCCGAGATTGTTCGTCTTAACAAGAGCTGCAGGCCAAAAAAAGTCCTTACAAAATCAGCTTCTGGTGGGCTGTGGGGTGGCAGCTACGCAGCACCTTCTACTTCACAATGTGGTGAGCAGCCAGAATTAAAGACATTACAGTACTTCTCAGTTTTGCCTTTGTAATCCATCGTGAGAAAGAAAACCTAAGAGAACAAATTAAATATGCGAACCCTTTGTCTTTTTTTCCCGAGCGTTTCCGCCAACACAGAAGTGTTTCACGGCTGGGAGAGGGTAATTAAAGTAATTAAAGCCAGCTAATGAGTGAGGATTCCTGCCCTGGCCACTTAACCCAGGAGAACTCGCACGGAAGAGACGGAGGGAGGGAACCATCCCCACCTGCCTCTGCTCCTGTCACTGTACACAGAATTATGGGTCAGACAATGTGTCTCATTCAAGTATTTTCAGGGAAGGGCAGAAATAACATATTCCCCCCCAGCCCCTAAGCAAAAGACAGGAGAAAAACTTCTGTGCGAGCCGGGCGAGCCAATTTATCCTGGATAAAGAGACTGCACCGAGGCCTGGGGGAGGCTGTGGGTAGAGCTCTGTCAGTTTAAAGTTTTTTGAGTTTAAATTTTTTAAAGTCCAATGTTTTTAAAGTTGTTTTAGAGTTTTAGAGTTTTAGAGTTTAAAGCCAGCATCACCCTGGCCCAGGACTGACAGGAACTGGAGGAAAGCTGTCAGTCACTGCCTAGGCCTTAAAAATTACATTTTTTAAATTATTCCTCCAATTTGCTGCTGAGAAACCCAAAACTGATGGCAAAACAAAACCACTTGCAGGGCTCTTCCCAGAGGCAGGGCTGAAATGTGGGATTCTCTGGGCAAAGACAAAGGGTTGTGAAAGCAAGAACAAGCGGAGATTAGCAATGGATTCCACCTCGACACAGCCCCCTCGCCGCGGCTCTGGGAGCTCTGCAGGAACGCCAGGAACTAGAACGTGTTCTCAAATGAGAAGTCCATGCTTAAAAAATAAATAAAGAGAAGTTCAGAGCATTGGGAATCCTATAAGGCTTGCAAGTAATTTGCTAAAAATCATGCTAACCTGTAGCATCTAGTCCTAGCGAGCCGAGACTGCCGAGCTGAATTGATACTTTTTTTTTTTGTGGCCTTTTCGTTGTCTTCTCCTTGTCCTCCTTTACAGACTTCTATTTACATTTGGCTTTAAATATGAAAATACTTGATAAACTTTATAAAATGTACAATTTTTTAAAAATATTTCTGAAAAACTGACTTGAAAAACAAAACAAAACAAACGAGAAAAGAAAAGAAAAAAAAAAAAAACAAAAACAAACCCAAAACCTCTGCACCAGAAACATCAAAGGGGAGGGGATTTTTTGTTTGTTTGCTTTTAAACTCTCTGGATTTGCTGTGTGTCAAAGAAATGAGACGAATCCTGCATTTTCCATCCCCCCCATCTCTCATCCCTCCCTCAAATATCTCAAGTATCATTTAGTGGGAGCGCTGTGCACGTGGGGGATGCTGATCTGAGATCAGATCCCCTTTCTCCTGCCCAGCCTCCCTTTCCCCGTTGCATTTTCGTGCCCCCTCTGTGTCACTGAATACTCTTTGGTTTAGTTTTTCTCCTTTTGCAGGAACGTCACCGTTAGCAGCACTAGCAGCACCCCGCTGTCTCCAGCACTGTTGACCCAGGAACTGCCACCAAATGTCCACCCTCCCCTTCCTTCTCCATCCTCCCAGCCCAGCAACAGCCTCAGGACTTGCACTTCATCCTCTGTCCTCTCCAGGAGCCAAATCTGTGTTTACCACACGGAATTCCCACAGTTTCCAGCCCACCCGCTGCAGATAGCATCTTATCAGCGACCAGTTCATTGCAGGCATTTCTCCCAGGGGCCAGAGGCCTTCACAGAAACCCACGTGCAGAAGACACCAGAGCTAGAACAAGCTGTTTTTTAATGGCATACAGTGATCCAATACTGCAAGAGTCGTCGGGGATTGCCGTCCCCACCACGCCTCAGGAGCAGGGGCCAAGCACAGCTTTGCTGTCTCCTCCAGCTTAGAGGCACAGAGAATTTAAAGCCTTCTGGGTGAAGGAGCCAAAACGCCACCAGAGCTTTGCTGGAGGTGACAAAATCTGCTTGGTGATGAGTGATGGGTGGGTGTCACCTGCTGACCACCCAAGCTGGGGTTTGCTGGGGGGAGGAGGCAGGAGGTGAAGCTCCCTTTGCAGCCTCGTCCTCCCCAAAGAATCTCTCTCTCCATGGGATGGAAACCCTTCCTGACCCCCCTGCCCTGCTGGAGAGAAGCATTTTGCACAAAACTCTGCCATCCCTCTGCCACTCCCAAGTGCTGTGCTGCCCAGGTCCTCCTCTTCCTTCCTCCTCAAAAAACTCCTCCTGGGGATTTCTCTGCTGCTTGGCTCATCCGTGGCCAAACCCCAGCAGCTCCACAGCGTGTCCATGGCACAGGTTCAGGGAAAGCTCCCCTGCTCAGAGCTCAGGAGCTGGGACAGGCCAGGGAGGACATGCAAATGCTGCTGGTTTGCTTTCCCCAGCTGAGCTTTTCCCTACAAGCAAAGAGGGATTTTTATTTCCCCCAGAGGGAAAGAGGAGGAGGCCCAGCTCGCTTTAGATCCGAGCCTTAAGCCTTTAGAATAAGGTGCAAAATAAAGGTCTTAAAATGAAAGGAAGAAGAAAAAAAAAAAAGAAAAAAGTCAAAACCAAAAAGGTGTCTGAGGTTTGAATTTTTTTGTTGTTGTTTAAAGCAGCCTGTTCCTTTTTTTTTTTTCCTTTTTTTTTTTTTAAATAAACTCCACTGTGCAAAACTGTGCATTTTCTTTGGTATCCACTTAGGTAGTTTGAACTTAGTACTTTTTCCTATGTGTACATATCTTTTGTCTCATTTTTCCTTTAGACAGAGAATTAAATTCTCCCCCCAAAAAAATCATAATTTTGCTGGAGGCTACTGATTGGCCTGATATTACATAATGCCCCTTATGCAATTGGAAAGAGAGAAATTGATTCTAGCTATCAACTACTGGCCTCAAAAGGAGTTTAAACTTTCTGGCAACATTGGCCTCTCTGAACTGATCACGAGCTTTTCAACCCAAAAAGTTCAACACTGACTTTTTTTTTTTCCTTTTTAAATTACACAAGAGAAAATAAAAACTACACTGCAACAAAAATAACCATTTGTGTTCATGTAGTTAGCAGCAGCTTTTTAAAAAATAATTATAATAATAATAATAAGGCAGATTCTTGCCTTTGTTATGCCATTAAAAACATTCTTGTTCCCTAGAGAGAAGCATTCTGGAAAAAGTTGAAAAACAAAAAATAATAATAACCCAACCAAAGCTTGCCTGCAAGTTCAAGTTTTGTAAAAAAATATATACATAATTTATTCTACAACATATGTGCCTTCTGTTCATACTTAGACATGTTTAGTGCTTTGTGTTTAGAGTTCATTTCCTGTCGTCCCTCCTCTGAGGACAGCCCTAAAACCAGCCTGGGTTCCTCGGGTCTGCTGCCTTCACACCTCTCTCTCTCTTCCACAGTACCGTTGTCTGCAAACTCTTCTGGGCCAACTTCTCAGGTCAACGAGCCTTTGCCCGCTGGACACGGTGGGGGTTTTGCCTTCCGACCACACGGGAGAGGCAGAGCCTTGCCAGTCATATCTCCGACTCCCGCCGCAGCGGCCGCGGCTCCAGGGGCACCCCCGCCTGGTTGTGGTGCTCCATGTCCGGGTGCGTGTCCGTGCTCATGCTCTCGGGCACCCCCGTGTCGATCTCGTCCTCCTCCTTGCTGCTGAGGGCCACCTCGTTCTCGTAGCAGAAGGAGTTGGCGTTGGAGAGGATGTATTTCTTCTCCGCTAAGTCCCTGGCACTGCAGATGGGTGTGTTGGGCACTTCGTACGTTTTGTGGAACCTCGAGTAGTCCACTTTGTAGTAGTTCTTCTCCTCGAAGAGCACGGGCTCGTAGCGGTGGCCCCAGAGGATCTCGTTCGCCAAGTACGAGCTGCGGCACTGGGTGGTCATGGCGGTGGCCTCCACCATGCCCTCCAAGATGACCACGATCTCGAAGTCAGCATTGTCCATGTCCTGCTTGCTCAGGTCGTACAAAGGGCTGTCCTCATCGATCTCGTGCACTATTGTAATGGGGGAGACCAGGAAGATGCGGTCGATGCCGCTGTCGAAGCCCACGTTGATGTCGATCTGGTCCAGGGGGATGTACTCCCCCTCCGACGTGATCCTGGATTTCAGGAGCTGCGCCCGCACGTGCGCCTCCACCAAGTGGCTTTTCCTCAGGTTCCCCACGCGCCACATCAGGCACAGCTTCCCGTCCCTCATGGCCACCACGGCATTGTGGCTGAAGACCAGAGTTTCGTTCCTCTTTTTTGGCTTAGCCATCTTTGCCATGACGGCGCCAATGATGAAGGCATCAATGATGCAGCCCACTATGGACTGGAAAACCACCATGAACACGGCGATGGGACACTCATCGGTGACACACCTGAAGCCGTAGCCGATCGTGGTCTGGGTCTCGATGGAGAACAGGAAGGCTGCGGTGAAGCTGCTCACCTGAGACACGCAAGGCTTGCTGTTCTCCTGGTCCTCCAGATCCCCGTGCAACAGCGCGATCAACCAAAACACACAGCCAAAAAAAAGCCAGGAGAGGATGAAAGTCAGGCAGAAGATCACGAGCATCCACCTCCAGCGGATGTCCACGCACGTGGTGAAGATATCGGCCAGGTAGCGCTGCCCCTTCTCGCCCACGTTGATGAACTGGACGTTGCAGTGTCCGTCCTTCTTGACGAAGCGGCTCCGGCACTGCTGCCGGGTGTGGACCTTGCCCTTGCCGTTGCCGAAGCCGTTGGCCACGGCCATGGTGGACAGCTTCATGCCGTCCTCCTCCGAAGACACGATGCTGTAGCGGTTGGTTCGCACGCTGCCCATCACTACTGCTGGGGACTGAGGTGCTTCTGCTTTAGAAAACAGTCTGAGTTTCTGCAAAACCCTTTGGAGAAACAGTTTTGAAAGTTCTACAGGAACACACACACGTGGAAAAGCCGGGCGGAGGCCGGAGTCCCCGGGAGCCCTCGGATCAACCAAGGACAGTCTTCTGGCATGCAGGGTGAGCTCAGCAAGCCACCGTCATAGGGAGGGCATGGTCTGCAACAGAAAGAGGAATGGCACGTTAGATCCTGGAGGAAAAGCACGCGGAATGAAGGAAAAATGACACCTGTGGACCTGCAGGAAGTTTCCTTTTTCTTAATGACATTTTCAGCAGTGCTCCATGTTGGCAGCTGTGCATGGACAGGGGTCACATCGTTACTGCAAGGAAGGAATTGCTTTTCCTGAGGGAAAACACTGAAGGGATTGTGTCCACCATGAGCAGTATTCACTTTAAAGCTGGGCACACAAAGGATCTCTCTGCTATTTACAACTGGGCTTTCTGCTTCTCTTGAAACAAACAACTCCCTTTAACGCCCTTCTGTTCAAACACAAATATTGAAGTGGTTTGTGGTGACTTACGATGTGTCTCATGGACTGTCTGACCCATGACAAAGCAAGGAGCGTGCAAAAGGCAAGGTGGAGAGAAGCAATAAACTTGGGAAGTGCAAATAGTGGTGATTCCATGACATCAAAGCACAAACAATTGTTTTAATTACACTAAAAGAAGGAGTTGTGTATTCTCAGCAAATTTCAGGAACAAGGGCTGCAGCAGCTCCTCTCTAACTCCATAAACTCATCGGGATCTTTGTGGTTTTTACGCTCACGTTTGGCCTAAGTTGTAGAAAAAAATTAAACCTTTTAAACCCCTCATCTGCTGCTGCTAAAGCCACCAGGAGAACGCAGCAGAACCAGCTGAGTGCCTTCCTAACACCTTTAGGAGCGAGTCCCAGCACCTTCCCCTCGGGAGCCAGAGGCATCCCCTTCCATCTCCAACTGGCAACGGTCCTGAGGGTCCCGTGGATCTCTGATGTCACCAACCAAGACTCAGCAGAAAGGCTACAGAACCTCCTTCCCGAGGGGACAAGCCACCAAAAACTTGTTTCAGGGAGGTCTGGCTTAGGCCCAGGTCTAGCTTTTAACAAGTGCGTCATCCATTAAGTCATGTACTGCATATCAGGAAATGGAATTGAAATGCTGCAGAGGAGAGGGGATGCATTAAAGCAACTGCTCCAGCCACACACAGCCCACGGAGGGAATAAAGCTCAGCCTGGGTGGAGGGAAATGTCTGCTGTCCCTTTGGCAGGGCACGGGAGGCTCCAGAACCATTTACAGTAGCGGGGGATTAAATCATGGTGCTCTTCCTAATTTAATGTTATCAAAACCCATCTGAGTTTGTCCAAAAGCCAACAAAACTGCAGCCACCGTGGAGCACAACCCCTGCCCGGCAGGACCTCTGCTCTTCCTCTGCCTGGAATCTGGCAACAGCTGGAGATGAGATGTTATCTCCTTTCCCAACAGCAGTAGCCCCTCAAGCCCTGCTGAGATGCTCCAAAAACTTGAATTCAAACAACTCCTCGAGCCCTCCCACATCCTTCAGCCACATTACACAGGCTTGAGCGCAGCAAACACTTGTTAGGAAAAGAGCAGGTGACAAACAGCAGCATCATCAGCTGCTTCTTCCTCCAGGATCTCCTTGGGCTTCGCTTTCACCTCCTCTTCTCCCCTCGCTCCCGTTTGTTGTGCAAGAATGTGTCCCGATGCCTCCTTGCCAAGATTACTCATCTGTGACTTCAGCTCAGACAAGACATTTTGGCAGCTTTTGGGTTCTGTAATGCCCGTTTGAGTGCAGCTCTCAGCACTCAACACTTCTGCTGGAGCTGCCTTTATTCTGGGCACTTATTCTTACTTTTATGACTGTCTTGCCTCCACCGTGTAAGGATCCACTTTTTCCCCCCTTGCACCTTTTTGTTCCCAGTGTTTCTCATTCCCGTCAGGATATAATGCTCAAAAACACAAAAGAATTCTTTTAACGCTCACTTAAATGGTTTGTTTTGGCCAAAACCCCGCTTTTATTAGAAACCTGAACATGGCAGGGAAGTGAAATTACTGTTAATACATCCCACATTTAAAAAACTTCTTGAAAAGCCATTGCACTGCTCTGCAAATCGATCACTTTCATAAACCACATCCTCTAATCACAATCATGTTCGACTTCCACAGTCAAAGCCTGTTTTGTTCCAAGCTGATGGAAACACACAGCCTAGGAAAGAGTTTTGGGGGGGGTTTTCTGGATTTTAGAGGAAAACCTCTGGTGAAGAGAAAGATAAGCTGTAAAGTTTAAAGTGCCTGAATATGCAGCTTCTCCCACAAAAGTCTCGACCTGAGGACACTTGTTTGAATTCCACAGATCCCTGAAATCCTAACGCCAGTGTCCTGTGCCTGCATTTAGAAGTCTGACCCGAATTTGTCATATTCATCCCCTGCAGGACCGAGCACCTCTTACCTCCTGTCCCTTGCCCAGCTCCCTCCTTGCTGGCTGTGCTGTGGGGATGGAACTGCACCCCTTTGGTACCCGAAAGCTGGGGGTGGGGCTGGGGGCAGCTCTGCAGCCTGCTGGAAGTTCACAGCACAGAGCTGTGTCACACTCTGGGGCAGCAGAGCTCCCTGCCTGCTTTTCCAGCACAAACTGCCTCCCTTCCTGCCAGGAGGATGGGGTGGATGGGATGGGAGCAGGAGCAGCTCCATGCACAGGAATCAGCCAGAGGGGCTGATCTCATCCTGCTCATGGAAATACAGGTCCTGGGAAATGCCCTGTGGATCCACTGGCTGCCCCAGCACCTGCTCCGTGCTCACCTTGACCTTCACAACCACTTCCACCAGAAGTTCCCCAAAAATCCCCGGAATAAAGCAGCAGGAAAACCTAACGCTGCTCCTTATTGTGCCAATCCACCTGCTGCTCAAAGGCAGAGCAGGGCTGCTGCCCCAAAATTTTGCTGGCACCAAAAATCCCGGGCTGGTGTGGGAGCAGCCCTGCAATCCTCCCTGGGCAAAGGGAGCCAACCCAGAACCACCAACCCAGCCCAGTATTTGCCTAACTGGGCCCAGTGCAGTGCAGCCAGAGCTGTAAATTCATCATCACCAGGTGTGTTGTTGTTATTATTATTAATAATAATAATTATCATCATCATCATCCAGGTGACCTTTCCTCGTGGAAGGGAATACAAGGTTTGGAATTACCAGCACTGGCAGGGACACGGGACCACTGGGAAGGGATGAGATGGAATGGGAGATCCTGGCTTGCTCTGCTGCGAGGGGATGCTTGGAGGAGCTTGGAAAACGGGGCTGTGCTGCATCTGCAGCATTTCTGAGCCAGCATTTGGGGAAAAGCCACGCCGAGGAGCCCAAAGCTTCACTTTCCCCCGAGCATCCCCCTCCAGACGTGCCCTGGGGAAGGACGCTCACACCGCAAGGCACGGCAGGAGAGGAATTCGTGCAAAGGTTAAAGGCTGAGGGATAACTCCGGAGTGCAGAGGAGCAGGGGAGGGCGGAGAGGAGCGGCAGGGAGCGCTTGGAGCGGTTATTCCCCGGCTGACGCCAGCGAGCCCTGCGGAGCGAGCCGGGCACATGTTGCCAAGAGAGCACCAGCACCACCTCAGCCAAGCGCCCTCCCTGCTGCCCTCGCGAAGCAGAACAAAGCAGCTCCTCGCTCCAGCCAAGCCCGTTCCCACATTCCTGCTCCCTCGCTGCCATCCCTGTAACCTTTCTCCTTAAAAGTCGTTCCTCAGGGCTCCTTCGCCGCTCCGGGCACGACTCGAGTTACACGGAGTGGCGAGCTGCCTTCAGGAGAAGGATCTGACCTTCAGGGACAGGCAGCGGAGGGGGGGGGAGAAAAAAATTCATAAAGAGCACATGATGCAGGGGAAATGGGTGCGAAGAAATAGGAGAAAGGGAAGGACAAGTGGCGCTCGCATCTGCTGCCCTGCCAAGGAGACGGGCTCGGGGTATTTGTGGCTGGTGACAAAACAACTCCGAGCGGAGCAGCCATCACCAGGGGGTGTACGCGGCGCACCGGCCGCGGGCATGGAAAAGCAAACAAGTGTAAAGGTGAGGCTGAGCCGCGGGGACAAGTGCGGGCAGCCTGCGGGGTGGGGACAGAGCCGCGGGGACAGAGCCGCGGGTCCGGCTCAAGCCCGGCCAGCGGCACCTGCGGGTCCCCAGCGGCACCCGCCCCGTCGCTGAGCCCCCAAATCTATCTGCCTTTGCTTATCAGTATTTTTTCCTTTCACTGTCATGAGCTAAGCTGAAATAATACAGCTCTTCGCTGCCTTCCCAGATGCTTTTTTCCTTTTTTTTTTTTTTTCTTGTTTCCCCTTTTTTTTGGCAGGACGGTCAATAATAAAGAAACCCTCCCGTTTGCATCGCGCCGATGAATGGAGCTACAGGTTCATTTCACACCCCTCCAAACCATCCCGGACGCTCAAACCCCGAGACTCGCTGCTTCTGCCCTCTTCTCTCCGTGCAGGAAACAACAGGCGAGGAGAAGCGAGAGGGATGGAGCGGTGCGCTTTGTGCGACGCGGAGTTGTCATGCGAACTTCCAGCCCTTCCCCAGGATAAAATATCCCGGACGGGGGGAGAAAAAACGGGGGAGCAGCTGGTGCATGGAAAGTTATGAGCACAAACAGATGCTGCAAGCAGATGCTCGGGCGCTCCAGCCATACCTATCGCATTATTTGAGGCGCTGAGAATAGCTCCGTGAGAAACGCAGGAGTTCCCCTCCTCGCAGCCGCAGAGCAGCGACAGAAAAGCGGACGCTCTATCGCGGGGATGTCGCGACAGCGCGCGGCGCGCATCGCCTCCGCCGCTCGGGGAGGCGGGGAGACGCGGGGGGAAGGAGGCGATTCTTACCTGCGGCTGCCGCGAGGGAGGTGGCGGCGCGGAGAAGGGGGTAAGATCCGTGGCGAGGCCGTGCCCGGTGCCCGCTCCGCTCGCACTGCGCTCCCGCCCGCCCGCGGCCCCTTTTTGCGGGCGGCCATGGCACGTTTAATACGGCCCCGCCGGACACGCCCCCCGCGCGCCCGCGGCCAATCAGAGCGCGGGGCGGGGCACAAGGGGCGGGGCCTCGCGGGGACCGGGCAGCGGCGCCGGGAGCGGCGGTGCCGGAGCGGAGCGGGGATGCTCCGGAGGGGCTCCGGAACGGAGCGGGGATGCTCCGGAGAGGCGCACGGAGCGGGGGTTCCCGCTGTCGGGACGATGCGGGGAGAAGGCGCTGGGTCCCTGGATCCCCGATCCGGAGAATCCCCCGGTTCCCCGTGCGGAGGGTCCCGGGAGAAGGCGCCGGATCCCTGGATCCCCGGTGCGGCGACTCCCCGGGTTCTCGGTGCAGAGGATTCCGGGTGAAGGCACCGGATCCCTGGATCCCGGGATCCCCGGTGCGGGGGCTCCCTGGGTTTCTCTTGCAGAGGGTTCCTGGGTCTCCTCTGCGGAGGGCTCCGGGAGAAGGCACCGGGTCCCCGGTTCCCCGCATCCCCGGTGCGGAGGGTCCCGGGAGAAGGCGCTGCGTCCCTGGATCCCCGGGTCTCTGGTGCAAAGGGTGCCAGGAGAAGGCACCGGGTCCCCGCTGCGGAAGGTCCTGGGAGAAGACGCCGGGTCCCCGGCTCCCCTCTGCAGAGGGTCCCGGGAGAAGGCGCCGCATCCCTGGATCCCCGGTCCGGAGGGTCTCCAGGACCCCCGGTGTCCGGTGTGAAGGGTCCCGGGAGAAGGCGGCGGTTCCCCTGTCCCCGGTGCAGAGGGGGCCAGGAGAAGGCTCCGGGTCCGCGGATTCCCGGTGCGGAGACTCCCGGGAGAAGCCGCGGCGGAGAGCGGGGCCGGCCGCGCTCCGTCGGCTCTGCGAGGAGGCAGCGCCGCTGCGCTTTCGTTCCCCGGTCCCGGACGCTCCGGTTGCGCCCGCGGGCACCCAGCACTTGCCGCGGGCATCCCCTGACCCTCCCTCGGTTCGATAAAGGCTCTTCACGGGAAGTTTGGGATGGTCCCGTGTGGGAGCTGAGTGCCCGCTCGCTGCCGTTCCCATTTCTCGGGCTGATGTCCGAGGCCCCGGGCAGTGAGAAAAAATACCGGAGACAGAAAATTTTCTCTTTTTTTGTCCTTTATTTTAGTGAAGGGAAATGCTCGGATGCAGGGTGTCCCATCCCAAACTCCCGACCCTAACAGGGGGAGAAGCCAGGCAAGCACAGCACAACACCGCTCCTAAACCAAAAATCCTTCTCCTTAACTAAATGAAACTTCCCTTCCAAAAAAAGAGCTTTGATCCCTGGACTAAGATCTTTTTTAGCAAGGCTGGAAGCAAGGGAAGGACGAGCCTGGCTGCAGTGAGTGAGATCCACAGCTCTGCTCCCTGAGCCACCTGTGGCAGCTCGGGCAGGCTGAAATATGCAGAAATCCAAATGAATTTTAACAGCTTGTCCTCCCTACGGTAGACGTGGCCTAAGACAAAGAAAATAAGGATGAAATGCCTGGCCGGGAGCCTCGCAGGAACAAAAACAGCCTTGTAAGCACAGCCTGAAGTTTGCCAAGCCCCGGCTCTGATGGACAGTGCGGGGCTGCTGGGTTCCAGGGCAGGTGTCCGCAGCAGGACACGGGACACTGTCCCTGCCCTCGGCAAGGGACAACAGCTGAAATCCATGGGGGAGAAAAATAAGGTGACTGCTGAAAGCAGAGGGGCAGAGCACCCCAGGCTTTAGGAGCTGGCGTAAACGCCTTGAATTGCAGCCAGCACTGCCACAGGAGCCCCTGAAACACCCAAAAACGAGTGGTGGAGATGCCATAAACACCTTGAATTGCACCCAGCACTGCCGCAGCAGCCCCTGAAACACCCAAAAACGAGTGCTGGGGTTGCTCCCGGGAAAGGCAGAGGGAATCAGCGGCGGGTCGGCCCGGAGCTGCCGAGGGACACTGCTCCAAGCGGCTCGGCCTCCAGAGAGCTCCTTACAGTGTCCAGAGCAGGCTGTAAAGATGATTCCTTACTTCCCACGGCTATGCCAGTGCCTGCAGTCGCTCCTCGTTGCTTAAACTCTCCTCCTCCTCCTCCTCCTCCTCCTCCTCCTCCTCCTCCTCCTCATTTGTTCGCTAAGTTTCCAACTCTGCCATGAGCTGTCTTTAAGCCCCCGGTGGAAAAGCTTTGCCCAAATGCTCTCTCCTGGCCCGGAGGCTGCGGGAACAGCCAGGAACAGCCTCCCCACGCTGCTGCTGCTCCATGCCACCAACTGCCGTGCCTGGCACCGGCCGTGTTTGCCGAGTTCCCCGCATCCCCGACGAGGAGGTGCTGCATTGTTGCAGCAATGAACACAACGGCCGAGGGCAGCTGGGTCTCAAGCGCCACATTTGTGAGTGCAGGAGGAGCAGAATTTACGTGGTGGGGAGGGGAAGGAGGGACAAGTGCTTCTGTTTGTTGGGCAATCTGGCAAGTTGGGCAATCCCGCTGTTTGCGAGCTGTTCTTGGGTGGCTCTGTTCGTTTGTAAAGGGGAAGAGAAGGCCAAAACTTACGAATGATGGATCTGGAAAGCAAAATCTATAAGGGGGATGACTGCAATTAGTTTATCCATTTAGCGAGGTGAAGATAATTAAATCTGCAGGATTTGAAAGTCACGGGCAGAGTTAATGTATCTAGATCAGAGAAAAAAGTATCCCTCATGTTTCTCTCCGTGTATTTCCTATGAACACCTAGAACAGTAACAGCTTGAGGCACCTTGGAGAAATACGTGCCCATCTGCGAGTCAGTGAAATAAAGAGCTGTGATCCACTCCTGCTAAGAGATGCTCTGCTGTGGGGTGGGTGCAGCAATTCCCTGTGCAAAACCTCCAAGATATTCCAGACTGCAGCCCGGCTTTGGAGACTCTTACTCAGCCTTTACTCACGCGAAGAGACTGATAAAAAATACAGCCCTACTACAGATTTATCTGCCTGGATGAGTAAGGCTTACTCAGCCATTCAGCATTTCACACGAGGCAGGGCAGAGCAGATACATCACCACTGCTTCACAGCTTTCTCAAAGTCGGGGCAGCTCTGCCCAGAAAGCTCTTCTTAGAATGAAATATCGATCCTAAATCTATTGCACAGATAATGAAAACCATAACAGAGCCTCCTGTGTGAGCTCCAGCGAGAGGAGCCCTTCCAAACCTCCAAACAGGGAAGCTGAAGTTACAAGAAAAGCTTCTAAAAAACCCTTTCCTGTTGCAACAAGCCAGGACAAAGAGGGTGAGACAGCTGAAAACTTAACCCTCGGCGCTGAGCGAGGGGTTTGTTTTCCTCCTCTCCATGAATGGTTTTCCAATCTGACGTAGCCTCGCCTCGGAAATCTCTCATTGAAATATTAGAAGAGCGATGTGAAATGCTCGTGGGCTGAGGGAAATTCACGGCAAGACCTTTTATCTGCAGGAAAAATGGTAACAAGGGAGAGGAAGGGATCTGGGAAGGAACACTCAGGAATTTTTCTTCCTTTTTTTCATCAGTTGTCACCACAGTCACCCTGTGCCTCAGCTTGCAGATTGCCTCTGGAAGGAAATTTGGGAGCTGAGTTGCAGGCCCAGAACTTGGCCCAGAGGCTGCAGCCCCTGTCTCACTCCTCGGGAGATGTTATTAAATTGCTTTTTCTGTCTTGGCGCTGAAAGGACCTAATTATCAGATTGCATTAGTCCTCATCTCTTCGAGTGGCCAAATCTGCTTTGGTTCTCAAGGATTTTATTGCCAGCTGAAAATGGCTTAATTGTATTGTACTCGCAAAGAAAACACGGGCTGGGGGAGTCAAAGCTTTCCACAAGAGGAGGAGAAATGCCATCAATAACACGCTGGGCTCTTCGAATTTTTTTGGGTCTCGCCATTTCCATGCCTGTAAACTGGCATGAGTTTGCCTTTCTTCCCTCACTGTGAATTCAACTGGAAAAAATTCCTCAGGAAAAAGGTGATTTCCCCATTCCCAGAGACCTCCTGGGGTCTGGGCATTGGCTGGGTGTTTAGAGGCCCAATGTTGGGAACAGAAGGAATGGGGAAAACCAATGACAATTCCTCAGAGAGAAGCTTGCATGTTTGATAAGGCTTGAGAGAGCAAATAAATAGATTTTTCAAGCAAATGGGATCCACAGATGTGCAGTTCTGCTGGATAAAAATGGGCTTGTCCACGGGATGGATGAAATTCCACAGAGGAGACTGAATTTAGGCTTTATGTACCTGAGAAGAGTGGAACTCACACACCCCAAACCTCATTTGTTTTCTTAACCGTATATTTTGTGTCCAAAAATCTTAATTTAAGATTTCAGGCTGCCTTAGTTTGGCTTATCTTAAAGGCAAATCATCAGCCAGTCCCTGTATTTTGGGAAAAAATTAAATATATTTTCACTCCTTACTGCTGCAGGAGAGGGATGTGGGGAGCAAGGTGAGGAAATCTTGAAACACTGAATTCCAAACAGAAATCCACTGCTAGCAGGAGCTGTATCTAACTCTCAATCCAACAGCAACCCACAAATTCTGCCAAGGAAAACTCCTTTCCAACCCTTTATTCCGTGTGGCTCGGTTCTCACCAAATTAAGGAACCTAATTTAAAGCATCTTTAGTTCCCAGCTGAACTCTCAGACCCAATAAAATGGGATGCTGGTAAAAAGGGAGCTCTGACCTCTCGCTGCAGGGTCAAAGGCCTTCATATGATCAGGAAATATTCATCTGATATTTAATGTAGTAAAAAGGGAGCTCTGACCTCTCACTGCAGGGTCAAAGGCCTTCAAATGATCAGGAAATATCCATCTGATATTTAATGTACACCTGGCACATTCCATATTTTCTCCGAGCAGAGAGTTCCAGCACCATTCAGGGATCTGTTTCCACAATCCAGGATCGCGGATAATCCTCCAGAAATGCAATAAATGTAAAGGATGTTTGGCATTATTTGTGACATAGCAATATTCCAGATTTTTCCTTGTCAAGCCATCAGTCAGCTTTGTGCTCAAACACAGCAGTGGGGAGGTGTTTTCAGATAAATGAGAAGGAATTTTCAGGTTAATTGGAAGGAATTTTCAGATTAATGAGCAGGAATTTTCAGGTTAATTGGAAGGAATTTTCAGATTTATGAGGAAGAATTTTTGGATTAACAAGAAGGAATTTTCAGATTAATGAGCAGGAATTTTCAGATTAATGACCAGGAATTTTCAGGTTAATGAGGAGAAATTTTCAAATTAATTGGAAGGAATTTTCAGATTAATGAGGAGGAATTTTCAGATTAATTGGAAGGAATTTTCAGATTTATGAGGAAGAATTTTCAGATTAACAAGAAGGAATTTTCAGATTAACGAGGAGGAATTTTCAGATTAATGAGAAGGAATTTTCAGATTAACGAGGAGGAGTTTTCAGATTAATGAGGAGGAATTAGTGCTCAAAGTGACCAAGCAATGACATATTCCTAAAGCTCAGATTTTCCTATTCTTCTCCCAGCTCTCTGCTGACCTCCCACAGCTCCCATTCTTTGGATATCTCAGGGGAACGGGAGTTAATGGTTAATAAAACTTGCCAGAGTGGTGAGAACATGCTCATGGAGCTGCCATGGGGATCCTGACAATTCCTGGAAGGAAAAGGGTTAAGAGCCAGCATTTTACACACAAAAATGTGGGACTGCACTTTCATTCTCTCCCTCTCAGCTCCAGTTGTTCAGTGCCAGCTTTTCCAAACTCAGGATGGGCTCCTGCTCAGCTGGACACAGCAGGCGAGGAGATCTTGGTGTTTCTGTGGTTTCCAAACCTCTGGTTGTGGATCTTGCCCGTGAGCAGGAGGCTCTGAAGGACATCCATGGGATTTTTAGTGGTTCCCTGCTGTGGGCAGGCACAGAATCAGAGCCATAAAATCCCAGAATTTGGGGTAGAAAGGACCTAAAATTCATCCCTTTCCACCCCCTGCCATGGGCAGGGACACCTTCCACTGTCCCAGGGTGCTCCAACCTGGCCTTGGACACTCCAGGGATCCAGGAGCAGCCACAGCTCCTCTGGAAATTCCATCCCAGCTCCTCCCCATCCTCACAGTCAGGAATTCCATCCCATCTAACCCTCCCCTTTGACAGTTTTATACCATTCCCCTTGTCCTGTCACTCCATCCCTTGTCCAAAATCTCTCTCCATCTTTCCTGCGGGCTTCCTTCAGCCACAACGAAGTCACCACGGAGCCTCTCCTCTCCAGGCTGAACAATCCCACTTCTCTCATTTTCCCAATCCCAATTCTTCTCTTTTAGGAGAAAAGGCAAAGAGAATCGGGATTGTTCAGCCAAGCCAAGTCACCTGCTGGCTCCAAAGCCCTTGTGGTGCTCAGACAACTTTCAAACCTCCCCTGCGGAGCCCAAGGGGCTCAGAGAGAGGGGCTGGCCTGTGTTTGTCTGATTGCACCAGGGCAGGGCTAAAGCTGAGACCTGAGAGTGCCACCACGGGCAGAGCCGTGGAAAGCTTCCAATGGGAAAGGGAGTGGCAAGAAGGAACAAGAGCTCAGTTGCAGCAGCAAGGGCTGGAATATTTCAGTCTTTTCTGAGCAAAACTATTGCAAATCTCCTGCATTTCCTGCATCTCTCCCCATGACCTGTTTGTGTTCACGCCTTGGGCACCAAAGGGATCAGAACGCGGCAGCTTCACCTCTCCAGGTGAGGTTTGGAGGCTCCTGAGGGGGAGATGGTGTGGGATGTGTGGGCACAGGATGGAACCTGCTCTCAGCAGGGACCCAGGGAGCCTCTGGCATGCCCTGCATGGATTCCCTGCACCGTTCCTGCTGCACTGCTGCTGCTGAGCGTTTATTTCACTGTAATTTATCGCCTATCAGGGGATCCACTCCAGAGAAAACTGCATTTATAAACCTGAATCATCTGATTTCTGCTAACACCACGTAAAGGACCGTTCTCCTCTCCTTCTCACACTTTTTATTCCAGCAGATTAGCTGAGATCAAATGTCCCCAGTGTTTTCTATCACTTTGTACCAGAGCCTCAGAATCCGCCTGGAGCCTGTGGCCACAACATAAATGACAATATCAGAGTTTATTTTCTCTCCTGGAAAGCAAATAAACTGTGCTAAAAACAGCGAGTTAGATCACTGGCCATTGTGGGAGGGAAAACCACAGCAGAAAACAAGCTGGAGTTTCCTGAGGAGCCAGCACTGGGGTTTTCACATCCAGTGGGAACTTCCATCCCCATGGCAGGGCAGGAGGCTCTCCCTGAGAGGGGACAGGGTGGGTTTGTGCTGGATTCTTCACATCAAAAACTATTTAATTTATCCACCAGGTGCACCAGGGATGGTCCTGGAGATACTGGCGCTGGTGGGGAGCAGTCCCAACATTTTGGGAGAGCCTTGAGGCCGTCCAGAGCATCTTTCCCCCCCTTTGCCTGCCCTTTCCTGCTCAGGAAGCCGAGCTGATCCTGGCCAGGACACTCAGAGCAGGTCCCTGGCACATGTGGAGCTCAGCCCTTCCCAGAACTCCTGCAGGGCTGGGAAGGAGGAGCATGAATTAAATCAGCTGGCACCTCTCAAAACGTCCCTCCAAACTAAATCTGAACAGATGAGTACAACCAAACCGAGCTCAGAAGTGTTGCTTAAACTTCCTGAGATTGTTTGGGGCTGATTACTTGGACCAGCCCTCCAAGGCCCACCCATTGAAACACCTCTGCCACTCGAAAAATCTGTCATCAGAGGGGAAATTATCCTCAGCAAGCAAAGGCCACAGCTTCCTCTGCCCTGCTATCTCCATCTCGTGCTGCTTATTTGCTTTTCTGATGCCATTTTGTGCCTCCAGACCCGGCTCTGCCTTTCACTTACGCACAGGGGAAGGATTCCCACCCACCCCCGGGCATCCTGTGCTGGGCTTTGGGCAAACTGGACGTCCTGTGCTCTGGCCCAGCCTGATCCGAGTGCCAGGAGGGGGAGGATGGTGGCAGGGGGAGGCTCTCCCCTGCTTTGCACTGGGAAATGCTGAGCCTCAGCCTGAGCCATGAGTTTCTTTGTAATCTCCCTAATTCTTCAGGAGTTGGCTTTGATCCTCGGGTGTTATTTGAGCTGATGCCCAAACCCTATTAAACAACCTTGTGACAGGGCCTGAAGGGGGAAAGGTTGTGCTTCTTTCCCATCAAATGTTGAGCAATCAGTGTGGAAAGCTGATAAATGTCAGAGCTGGTGACAGTGAGACCTGGTGACATCGTGGTGGCATTGCAGGTCCCAGGATTCCTGTGGGTCCACAGGGCTGGGATTGCTCCCCACAGGTGGGATGGGAGCTGCAGGAGCATCCTGGATCCTTTCCTTGGTTCCCTTCCCTGGATCCCTTGCTTGGGTCCCTTCCCTGGTTCCCTTCCCTGAATCCCATCCCTGAATCCCTTCCCTGGTTCCTTCCTGGAATCCCTTACCTGAATCCCTTCCCTAGATCCCTCCCTGGATCCCTCCCTGGTTCCCTTCCCTGGTTCCTTCCCAGAATCCCTTCCCTGAATCCTTTCCCTGAATCCTTTCCCTGGTTCCCTTCCCTGAACCCCTTCACTGAGTCCCTTCATTGGATCCTTACCCTGGGTCCCTGCCCTGCCTGCCCACCAGGCTGATACCCAAAATTTTGGGCAGGTATCCCAAATCCCACCAGGGTCTGTGGCTCCAAAGAAGCCAAGGCTGGTCCAAGACGTTCCCATCCCTGCTCAGAGGCCTCAGAGCACAAACCTCTGTTCAGAGCTGTGCTTTGAGAGGTATTTCATTTTAATCATTCACATGGCCCCAGCACATTCTGGGGTCCAAACACCTCCTGAGGTCACCTGTGACAGGCAGAGGGGACTCCCAGCTGCCAGGCTGGGACTGTCTTGATCTGACAAAGGGCAGGGATCACATGTGGGGACAATCAGAGGCACAGGGACACAAAGAGAGAAAGAGAATGAGCAGGGGCTCATCTGTGACAGTACTGGAAGGTGCTTGTGCTCTGTGCCACCAGAGGTGACATAAAAAAACCTGTGCAGAACACACCAGAGCAGGGAACAACGGGCTGGCTTTGTTCCTCTTGCCTGGTGGGGTGACTCCAGAGCTCAGGATCGGGTGCCAGCAATGCCAGTCAACCCTGGCTCTTTTTGTTAAAATAAAACCCCAACCCACAAATCCATCCTGCAGCTTTCCAGAAGTCAGAATTCCTCACCAGCTCAGCTTCCCTTGATCCCCACCTGTGCTGCTGATCCCCAGGGCTCCGGGGAAGGCAGGATGGGTGCACAGGACAGGGTTTTGCACTGGAGGCTGCTCAGAGCTGTTTGCTCTGCATTATTCACACTCCTGGAGCTCTGGCAAATCTCTTCGCCTCTGACCGTACCCTGCTGTAATTTTTTCAAGCTGAAGAAGTGTCTGTTCTGAATCTCCGTGTGAAATGGAGATTGATTCTGAATCTTTTTTGGAAGGCCCAGAAAGGAGCGAGAGGCTTCCAAGCATCTTTGTGCTCTTTGGTGTCTGGAAGTGGCTGCTCTCACGGGGGAGCAGAGAGAAGAAGCAGATCTGGGTGAGTAATTTAATCTGCACAAGGTGATTTACCACGAGGCAACACCTCAGCCCTCGCTGCTTTTGGTTCCCAGCACAAAACATCCTTGACCTCGCTCTTCCCTGCCCTCAGCTGTGCTTCAGACAGCTCTGGGGAGGAGAAGCCTCCCCAAGGAGCAAATCCACGAGTCAAAGCCGTGACTTCCTCTGCTCAAACAAGGCCCAGGAGGCTGGGGCTGGGCGTGGATCCTCCCTTCACGTGGAGAGGCTGTTCCAGGGCTTTCATCATCTCAGGTAAAATTAGCACTGTAGTAATTATCCCAGGCCAAGCACACAGCTGGGGAAAGTGCAGATATTTCAGAGGGGTGAAACTGGAGCTGGAATTGGCAGGGACCATCCCCTTTTATCAGAGTGAGGAAAGGGACGGGAGCTGTTTCAGCCTCAATCCACAGGTGCAGAGATATTCACATGGGACACTTCCTCACCCCAAATCCTGAGGTTTGCTGTCACCAGAGCTTTTCCAAACCATTCTCTCACATTTTTGGTCAGTAGCAAAGGAATTCTGTGGGCTTGGGACTTCTGTACCAGCAGGGTTTGCTGGAGGGTGTTGGGAAATGCCTCGTGGCTGGTGCTGTGTGTGGTGATAAAGAACCACATCTGACTGCTTCACCTGGGACTTCTCCCAAAAGAAGGATAAAATGGGAGGAAAGATAAAGAACACCTTCTAACAGAGTGGAAAAAGTGACCACTGGAGAGAGGTTTAATCAGTGCAGTGAGTAATTGCAGGAACTGCCATCAAACACTTCCCAAATTTCCCACTTCACACCCTACCACAGGTCACCCTGGAGAGTGGAATTGGTGGGGTCACATCTCCTTCCCATGAGTAAGGGCAGGGAAGGTTTCTCCTTGGAGACACTCCCTGGGTTCTTCCCGATTTCCACGTGGAGATCTGAGGGCATTGATGCATAATTCCCATTTTTCCTGCCCCGCTCAGGGCATGGCCACCCCAAAAGGGCATTTACCAGCCAAAATTCCTGCTGGGGACACCAGCGCAGAGCAGGGGGAATGGGGAGGCTCTGGGGCAGCCTCCTCCCTGCTGCTGCTCTGCCCCGCGGTCACACAGAGGCCACCAGCTCCTTTTGGCACCTGGGCCAAGCAGGGATCGTGACAGACCAAAAATAGCCCCTCCCCTGTCAGGCGAGGCGGGGAGACACCCTGTGATCAAAGATGGGGAAGCACGAGGAGCGAATGCACTGCCCGGTAGTCGCAGCAGAGCAGCTGCCTGACACTTGTGGAGCTTCCCCGAGCCCGGGGAGAGGATGTGAAGGAGGAGGATGCTCCGGAGGGCTCAGCAGATGTTCCACTGGAGCTCCTCCCGTGCGTGAGAGAACGCACGAAGCCGCTCCATGGAAAAACGTGCATCCAGAAGTGGACATGGCACTGGGGATGAGATAATTATTAAGGCATTTCTACGCTGGAGCCTTCCTGCGTGGAGTTTTACACAATAATAAATGTTAGAGTCGCCTCTCTTCACGCACGCACGTTCCCTGGCCCAAACAAACAGGTCACTGATACGTCCCCAAGTCTGTCCCTCTGGCCACAAATAGCTCATTGCCCTATTTGAAATGCTCCTGGTGGAGAGCAGCCAGGTTTGCCCGGCTATATTTACCTAAGCTGGCAAACCGGGCCGCCTCCCTCCCGGCCCTGCTGCTATAAATAAAGGGCAACGATACAAAATAAACCCGCAAACGCCGGATCAATTTTATGACAAAATGTGTTCTGCGCTGATTGACGGTGCTGAGTCTGAGAGCTGTGCCCGGATTTCCCGGGGATGGTCAGGGAGTACTGGGAATACTGGGAATTCGCTGACAGGTTGGCTGGTTATAACCCCGCTGTTTGGGGGTGTCAAAAACGGGCGGGGTCCGGTCCCGGGTGGTGCAGGACGGTCCCCGAGGGGCTGCTGGAGCCGCGGGCAGGCGGCGGGGGCTGAGCGTGGCGCGTCCTCGGCCCCGCTGTCGCCGCTGTCGCCGCGGATGCTCCGCTCGGCGCCCGCAGCAGTTCCCGGCGCTGCCGCCAGGTGGCGGCGGAGGGACCGGGATCGGGATCGCGAATGGGAATGGGATCGGGATCGGGATCAGGATGGGGATCAGGATGGGATCGGGATTGGGAAAGGGAACGGGATCGGGAATGGGATCAGGATGGGATCGGGACCAGGATGGGATCGGGAATGGGATCAGGATGGGGATCAGGATGGGATCGGGATTGGGAAAGGGAACGGGATCGGGAATGGGATCAGGATGGGATCGGGACCAGGATGGGATCGGGATAAGGATGGGGAACAGGAATGGGATGGGATCGGGACAGGGATCGGGTTTGGGAATCGGATCGGGAATGGGATCAGGATCAGGATGGGGATGGGGATGGGGATGGGGATTGGGACCAGGACCGGGATAGGGATCAGGAATGGGATCGGGATTGGGACAGGGATCAGGAACGGGAATGGGAGTGGGACTGCGATTGGGATCGGTTCAGACCCTAAAGGGAGATGGCGAAAAGGAGGGAGAGCGGCTTGTTACATGGGAAGACAGCGATAGGAAAAGGGGGAATGGTTTTAAACTGAAAGAGGGGAGATTTAGGTGAGATATTTGGGAGAAATTCCCCCATGAGCTGCAGCTGCCCCATCCCTGGAGGTGTCCAAGGCCAGGTTGGAGCAGTCTGATCTGTGGAAGGTCTCCCTGCTCATGGCAGGGGTGGAACTGGAGGAGCTCTGAGCTCCCGTCCATCCCAAACCATCCCATGATTCCACGACACACCTGGATGGGAAATCCTTGCATATTTTTGACAGTCTAAGGTAATTTTGTGTTGCTTGGCCTGAAGAACACCTTGAGAGGTGTCGATATCCCAGATCCAAACTCTCCTGGCTTTCCAGGGAGCAGCACGAGCCCAAAGCAGAACTGCCCAAGCTCACACTGCCTTTGCCTGATGTTCATCCTCAGCAGCTCCTCAGCCACCAGGGCTGACCCCACAAAAACCCTTCAATCCTGGAAGCAGCTCCTGTGCTGTGATTTCTAATCCCCATGAAAACACCAACCCACGTTTTTCAGCCCAGATGAAAACTTTTAAGTTCTCGTTTCAGCCTGGTTCCATTTCTGTCTCACTTCCTCTTGTCTGCCTGGAAGTGACTCTGTTGTCAGATGCTTCTTCCTTTTCCCTGCTTTGGGCCTCACCACAGACACCAATTCCTCCTGTTTGGTTCCCAGCTCCAACCAGCAAAGATTTAAGAGATTAAAAAAGCTTACAAGCAATTTTTCCCCTCCTACACAACATTTCTGATGCCCTAAAAGGTACCTGTTATTTCCTGAAGTGAGCTCAGACCTCCTGCATGGCATGTGAGAAACAAGGGATAAACAAGGGGATAATGCCCTGTCCCACATCTGAAACCCAACTTCACAAAAACCATGCACCAAATGACACTTGATAACAGGGAAGGAGATGCCAGCAGCCCTAATGAATGGTGGTGAGCAAGGCTGGAAAAATAAATTATATAATAAACCCTTATTATATCCCCTTTGACAGAAATTAATCCTGACCCGGAACAACGGCGCTGCTTTCCAAGGGAAAATAACCAGGGTGAAGTTTGAATCATGAGTCAGGAGGCCAGAGCAGGGTGGTTTGTGTTTGCTCTTTGTTGTTTAGAGTTTTGCTTCAGCTGGTAAATTTTGTGGAAAAGTCGGGGATGGGGTGAGTGACTTTCACACAGAAATTCCAATCCCTGCCTCGTGGTGGCTGGGAAGGAGCTGCTGAACCTCAGCCCCAGGAATTGGCTTTGGGAAGCTTCAAGGAGAAGTGCAAGGTTCTTCCCTTTGGGCTGGTGGGAATGTTCCCCCAATGAATTGGGAATGAATTGGGAATCAGGTCCGTGTTCCTGCTGGGGTGTGCACGTGTTGTTCCTTTGGTTGGGTTTCTGGGAGGCTTCTTTGCTTTTTGATTGCTCAACCCTGCAACAGGGATGGAAAAAAATCCCTGGGAAATCTTCATGGAGAAAGAGCAGATGGGTGAGGATGAGTCTCCCTCTCATTTATCCTATTATTTATCTTATTTAGCCTATTTATTTATCCTATTTTTCCATTGTCCAGTGTCCTGCAGGAATCTTTCCTAGGTCCTTTCCAAGGGAGGAAGGATTAAGAACTGGCTCTACCCAGAACACCAAATATAAACCTGGAGAGGAGAAGGCTCCAGGGAGAGCTCAGAGCCCCTTGCAGGGACTAAAGAGGCTCCAGGAGAGCTGGAGAGGGACTGTGGACAAGGGATGGAGGGACAGGACACAGGGAATGGCTTCCCAGTGCCAGAGGGTGGGTTTAGATGAGAAATTAGGGAGAAATTATTCCCTGTGAGGGTGGTGAGCCCCTGGCACAGGGTGCCCAGAGAAACTGGATGTGGAAGCTGAAAACTTGTAGCTGAAGGGAAGAAAAGCCCAGTGTGCTCTCCCAAGGTGTGTGGCAGAGGAATGTTCTTTATTTTTATGTCTTTATTCATTAAAAAAAAAAAAAAGAAATGTATGCTTTGTTATACATCATTGTTATACAGAGTGTTTGTACCGGGATAAATTAAATTAAAAGAGCAAACAGAAAAAGAAAGCCAGACTGGTTGATTCCCCAGGATCCTGTCTCCAGCACGGGCTGGGATCAGAGACAGGAGATAAAAGTAGGAGAAAATTTAGAGTAGACTTTTATGAATTAACATGGCCAGGAAAGAAGACCCTCACCAGCTGAGCCAGGCACACCTCAGCAGCCACACTTGTGTATTTGTATTTATTATTTGTATCTCTCCGTGCCAAAAAACACGACACAAATCCCTAAATCAGACTCCTGGGACTTTCACTCCCAGCAAAGAAGAGTTCTTTCCAGAGGGAAGAGAACTCGGGGAGGGAAAGGCAGCTGAGCTTCCCAGCTCACCGGGGGAGCTGCTTTCACACCCAGCCCCTGGAATTGGCACCTTGGGAAGGAATTTGGGGGTTTTGGGCACTCATCTCAGTAATATCTCACCTCTCTGAGTCCCTTTGCTCTGTGGTGAAGCTCACTCATGGGTGAGCTCCTGCAGAGCTGTTCAGCTGTGTCCACGTGGGATATTCCCTGTTGGTGGAAATCATGGAATCACAGAGCAGCAGCTTTGGGAAGTCCCAGACTGGCGTTTCTGCATCACTCCTGACCCTGTTTCCTCCTCCATCAGGTTCCCCAGAGCCACCAGAGAGGTTACAAACCCTCATCTCTGTCACCCTCACCCTCTTTAGGGGTTTCCTAATATTTTCCCTCCCTTTACCCCCACTTTAATCCCATCTTTTCCCATCCCACCCTGTCCCAGCCCCAGATTTTCCCCCTCTCCAACTGCAGTTTCTGTGTTTGAGAGCTCTTTGCCTCCCAACCCCTTTCAGGACTGAAACATCTTGAGTCATTTCCCTCCTTCGTCACTACCAGATTTTCCACATCTCCCCATTCCCTTCCAATTGCTCCACATCTTTCCCAAAAAGGGGTGCCCAGCACTGAATAAAATCATCCCAGCCAGGATCTGAGGGGCTTGGAAGGGTTAATTCCCATGTCTGGAAGGTGATATTCTATTTTCTTCAATCCCAGCAGTGTTTTTTCCAACACCACAGAAGTACTGAGACCCTTCCACATTTTCCTACATTTTCCTACATTCCTTTCCATTTTTTTCTAGACTGTTTCCCCCATGTCTGCCAGTGTTTAAATCCAGGATACAAGAAGCTGGTTTTTACTGCACTTATAAGTGGTTGCTGCTTGATGAATCAGCACGTAAAATAGGCTAATTAATGAGTTTTTTTAATAACTAACACCCCTCAGGCTTCAGTTTTAGCTAAAGGGATCATTTTTATCCAGAGACAAGTGCTAGCAAAAGAGAAATACATTAAAATAATCCAGCAATCCTGCTACTACATGGAGTAAATTTGCAGGGGAAAAAAACCACACTTAGCAGGCTATTTTTTCTTCATTAAACATGATGAGCTCATAAAAACCCAATTAATTAGTCAGAGTGATGTGAATGACTCGTCAGACCTAATTTTAGCGGCCCGAAGTTAGCCAGCATTTCCAGAGCGGTCGTTTCATCTCCTTCAGCAATAAATGGAGAGGGATGAACCTCCCCAGGATCAGCTCATCCTGCTGCCCTCAGCTCCCCAAAAACCCAAGCAAGGTGGGATGGGCTCTCCAGTGGAGACAGAAGAGTTCCAGTAACCACAGAGAGAGGCGAACACTGAATTTCTTTGCTGCCAAGGACGGGTGAGATCAATCCCACAAACTCTGCTGTGATTATTTTACGTTTGCAGGGTAATTAAACACAACATGAACGAACTGCAATCATCAGGGGCACGAGCATGATGAGGCATTGCTCACTAAATAATTACAGAGATGTGCAGAGCACGCGGCTTGCACGTCACAGACACCTTCAGAGCATCCACGTTTCCCTTTTTCTCCCAGTTTGAGCCGACAGAGGAGTTGCTGGGTTTCTCTGTGAAGGATCATTTTTACACACAGCCATCTGAGACAAGCATTTTTCATTTTGACAAAGTCACCCTGTTTTTTCTCCAGATTGATCTTTGTCTATGCAGGGAAGCGCGACGCGCTAAAAAGAAAAGTGAAATGAAATAAAAGAGGATTTGATATAAAATATTGCACAGCTCGCTCCAGACACAACCTTCTCCTCGAGGCTCAACCTGATTTTGCTGATTTAAAACTGGAGGTCTTGTTTTGGTTTGTGTTTTTTTACCTCCTGCATCCCTTCAGCTGCTGAGGGAGTGGCATTTTAGGGAGTGACTCATGAGCAGGGAATGAAAGCTCTCCAGGATCCCACTGTGGATCATGGCAGGGTCTAAACAGGTGTCCAAAGCTACCCAGGAACACTGGGGTCAGTTATTCCTTTGTCCTACAAAGAACAGCCCCATAGATTCCCCAGAGGAGCTCTGGGAAGAGGCTGCACCTGAGGAATCATTTGTTGGGATGGTGGAGCTTCAGAGCCTCCTGGCGGGACTGGGAATGGGCTTTCCAAACCAGTGAGGCAGCTTTGAAAGCCCTGACTGACCCAGAGGGCACAGGGCACAGTTTGAGGGCACAGGGCATGGTTTGTGTGCCCTGCTGAGGTCATTCCCTGTCTCTGGGCACTGCCAGCCCCGGTCCCTGCAGGGGAAGAAAATTCACGCAGGGTTTGCCCAAGCACAGGGGCTCTCTGGGCATCCCAGGTGGAAGCTGCTCCCTTGTGCCCACAGCAACCAGTGCAGAGCTGGCCCTGGCACTCAGCAGGGTGTGACAGGGTGTGACAGGGTGTGACAGAGTGTGACAGGGTGTGACAGTGTGTGATATATCCCAGCAAGCTGTGGGATATAAATACTGCGGTTCATTGTTTGTATTCGAGGAGCTACGAGGGGAGAATTTGTCGGGAGGGGTTTTAAGGACAGGAAAAGTTAGATTTGGGACTCTATGGAGAGCCTGCTCAAGGTCACGGCTGCTTTCCTGTAGGAAGCCTCTCCAGGAGGCTGGCTGGAAGCTGTCACTGGGTCTTCTGGATCCTCACAGCTGGTGACGAGGGCAACAGCGCTGAAGGACTTTTGATTGGACTTGATTTCCAGGGCTGACTTCTGTGTTTGCTTCTCCCGCGTCTTCTCGGTGCGGTTCCACTCCTGCTCCTTCCTCTCCAGCTGCCTGGCGCTGCAGTGAGGAGCGTATACCTCCGTGGTCTCCTCGAACTGCAAGCAGTCCACCTTGTAGTACTTCTTCTTGACGTGCAGGACATCGTTGAACCTGTGGCCCCACAGGATCTCCCTGGGCACGTAGGAGCTGCGCGACTGGTGGGACGTCCCCGTGGAGTCGCCCGTGTAGACGAACGTCACCAGGATTTCAAAGTTGTCCTTGGCCAGAGCTTTGCGGTCCAGGCCATACAAGGGGCTGTCGCTGTCGATCTCATGGACGACGGTGACCGGTGTGACCAGGATGATCTGGTCGTTGAGCAGCTTCAGGTCCCGGTACTCCATGGTCATCCTGCCCTCCTTGTCCTCCTTGTAGCGCAGCAGCTGCGCGCGCACCGAGCCCTCCACCATGTGGTTGGGCCGGAAGTCCCCGATGCGCCACATCAGGCAGAACTTGCCGTCCCTCAGCCCCACCACGGCGTAGTAGCTGAAACGGATGGTCTGGGCCCTCTTCCTGGCCGTGGCCATCTTGGCCAGGGCTGCCCCGATGATGAAGGTGTCGATGATGCAGCTGAGCACCGACTGCAGGATCACCATGAGGATGGCGAGCGAGCACTCCTCGGTCACGCAGCGGTACCCGTAGCCGATGGTGGTCTGCGTCTCCAGGGAGAACAGGAAGGCTCCCGTGAAGCTGTGAACGTTTGCCACGCAGGGCGTGACCTCCTCGTCACTGAACAGGTCCCCGTGCTGGATGGCAATGAGCCAGAAGACCAGGCCGAAGAACAGCCACGAGAGCACGTAGGACAGGGAGAAAATCACAAACATGTGGCGCCACTTGATGTCCACCAAAGTGGTGAAAATGTCCACCACGTAGCTCTCCCACTCGCCAAAGATGTGCTTGAAGTAGACATTGCAGCTGCCATCCTTGTGGAGAAACCTCTTCTGCAGCCTTTTCACCTCCTTTTCCGGGCTGTCCCCGCACGTGCTGTGGTAGCTGACCTTGTTTCCCTGGATATTCACGGGCCTGTAGCAGCCACTCTGGTCGTTCATCTTCCTCATCTCTGCCTCAGCTCACACAAGATCCCAGGGGTTGTTTTCTTTGTTCATTGGAAATCTATGAAATAAAGGAGAAAGTCTGTTTTTATTTGAATTTCCAAATCTGAACACGTTCACTCTGTGGCCATCACGGGTAGTTTTTGGGAGGGTACAGGCTGTGACACCCCTTACACAACTTCACTCAAAACCAGGCCTGGAAATATGAGGCAGCTAAAAATTCAACCAGTTGGAAATGTCCTTATCAACCCTAAAATTTGGTCTGTGGTTGAAAAGAGAAATCAAAACCTTTGTGGTGAAGCCACTGTGACTATTTCTTCTAATGGAGAAACATTAAAAGCAGGATGAGCTCCCCTGAGTAGACACAAATGGCACAAACCACTTAAATTTGGCTGAATATTGGATGTAATTAATTGTTTTTTGCAATTTTCCTTGTTTCCCTCCATTAGGAAAAAAAGCCTGGGAAAACCCCTTCATTTAAAGGTAAAACTTCAGTCACATGAGCAGGAAAATTCAGTGCTGGTGTGTTTTAACCAAAAAATGTATCAAACACACAATCATTCATCATTATTTGTGTTCCAGAATTGCCCAGAAAAACCTGCTCATGGAAGTGAACTTGACTGGGCTGGTGCTATAGGAACATATTTGTTTAATTTGGAGAAAATTATTTACATTTCAAATGAAAAAAGAAACCTCTCTGAGGTCCTGGAAAGCCTCTGAAGTCCTTCCTTAATGCAAACAAAAAAATATCCAGCTGCCAAAAATATTTAAACCTTGATTAATGAGACTGAAGCGAAGATGGAGGGCATTAATGGGAGTTGTGAGTGACACAAATTTAGGAAGTGATGCGGATTAGGAGATTTCTCTGTCAGAGCAGAGAAGAACTGAACAGTGCCAGTCCTGAGCCATATTTAGTGATAAATAAAAACAATTTCATTAGAAATCGAGACCTCATCACCTGGAATCCAATAAAAAATACAGCATTTGAAAAGGCAAATCCTTTTCCTGCAGGTCTCCAGCTCATTCCCAACCTGTAGCGGTGGTTCTGAACCAGGAAGGATTAGAGTCCCTCCACAGACTTTCAGAGGATGAGGACTTCTGGTGGCATGTTCCACAGACAGAGAATTTCCCCCCGGAGCTGCCAGAGACAATGGTTTAGACCACCAAGCCACGGATCCCAAGTTCCTGCTATTGGTTCCTTGATTTGTCTGTTATGTGTCCCAGTTCTGGAACATTCCCTGTTACCCCCTTGTTCATTCATTGTTCTCTCTTCCCCCCTCCCCTCCCTCAACCTCATTCGACTGCACACCCTGGACCCTCCCTTGTATCGCCCCTGCACCCTCAGATCATTGGATGTTATCGCTCCCTTAAATACCCATGGGATGAGCTATTCGGGGCTCTTAGTCCCTGAGCTCCATTGGGGGTAATAAACCTGCTGAACCCTCATACTAAGAGTCCTCCTTCTTTGGGTAGTTCTTTGCTCTCCTGCAGTGCTCTGAGGGCACCAACTCCTCAGCCTGACGCAGACCAGCGGAGCCCACCGCCGGCTCCCCGAGGGAGCCTCCCCGATCGGAACACGGACGGCTTCTCAGGGTCGCGCTAGCGCTCTGCCGCCAGGATCAGAGCGGGATTAAGAAGCAGGGAACGCAACACCAATCAGTAACACACAAACCACTCAGAGGTGCTTGGGACACAGCAGAACAATTCCATTTTTTTTTGCCAATTTCATGCTTCCAACTGATATTCCTAAAGGAAAAAAAAAAAAACCCTAATATTTTTGTGGGAAACCTGTCATTATTTTTCCAGAAATTGTAAGTTTTCAATGGAAAAATGACAAGCTGTTTTCCCATTTTTAAGCTGGTTTCAGAGTTCGGATGTAGGTTTTCAACGGAGCCAGCAAATCCATGGAAAATGAATTTAAGAAAAGCAAATTTCAGAAAAACCAACTTTCCTAGGGGAATTTTTTTTTCCTCAGGTCTTCACTCGTTTTGACTGAGCAGAAATGACTGCACACACTTCCAGGCAGAGGAGAGTCAGGCCCATGGAGTGTAAAATATATTGGATGGACTGGATTAACAGCCCAAGAACTCTCCCCTCATCCAAGGAACAATGACAAGCATGCAGAGACATCGATCCAAAAACACTTAAAAGCCAAACATAGTTTCCATTTCTTTTTTTTCCTCTTTTTTTTTTTTTCCTTTTTCTTTTTTTTTTTTCCAGTCCAGAAATGAATGTGACATATGGTGTCGTAGCCTCAGAATGTGGCCTTCATTAAAAAACACAACATTAATGTTTCCAAAAATACTTTTTGGAATGGGGTCTTTGGAAACATTCATATGACTTGCTTTACTCAGAGTTTTAAACAAACACTGCAGCCTGGCCCTATTGAAGACGCTTGACCCAACATTTTCGAAGTCATATTTAACAACAAACAAAAACTGGGAAGTGTTGAGGGTTGTTTGTTTTGTTTTTTTTTTGTTTAAAGGGCCTCATAATGTGAGGTGTGAAAATGAAGCGGATTGTGATCGGGAGCCAATATAATCCTAAATAAAGACATTTGTAGGGTTTTGTCATGAGGGGCAGCTCTGATCTCTGCTCTCTGTGTCAGGGACAGGACCCAGGGGATGCTGGAGCTCTGTCAGGGGATTGGGATGGAATTTGGAAGAGGTTCTTCCCCCAGAGGGTGCTGGGCACTGCCCAGGCTCTCCAGGGAATGCTGCCATTCCCAAGGCTCCCAGAGCTCCAGGAGTGTTTGGACACCTCTCCCAGGGATGCCCAGGGTGGGATTTTGGGTTGTCAGGGCCAGGAGTTGGACTGGGTGATCCTTCATCCCTCACAGCTCAGTATTCCATGATTCTACTGCTTTCCTTATTGACTGCTTCAAACCAGAGCTCCTCGAAAATACCCCTAGAACGCTAAAAATGACTCAACTCCCTGAATCCAGGGCTCCTGAGTGGATCCCACTCTCTGCTGGCACTATCAGAAAATCTCCACATTTCCAAAACTGTGTTTTGCTGGCACCACTTTGGCATTTTGGTGGGAAGAACCTTGGCTGGTGGCACACACAGCAATGGGGTGAAGGCCACTCTGATTTTCTGGTCATCTGCCACAACCAGGGGACAACTTTGACATGGACTCGCTTTGGGAACTCTGCCTCTACACAGGGTCTCTCCTAGGTACAAGCTGTAATTATAGAAATACTCCCATGGATGTCTGAGTTTTTGGCTGGTGTGAGAAGCCACGGAACAGGTTGGGATTTTCCAAAACAATCCAAAGTCTGTCTGAAATGAGAAAGGGAACGTGATGCAGAACTCCCTAAACCAAACCCAAACATCCAGCCCTGGAGCTGGATGGAGCAAAAAAGAGCCAGTGCAGAGCAAGGATTGCTCCCAGGACCTGAGCTGAGCTTTCTTGGTCGTGCTAAAAATTGGATTTCTCAGAGGTATTTGGCACTGCTTAGTGGAGACTGCCCCTAAAACCCCAAACTGCACAGTGAGGACTTCCCCAGGTGACCTAAAATCCCAAATTCCACAGTGGAGACTGCCCCAGGTGACCTACAACCCCAAATTGCACAGTGGGCACTGCCCCAGGTAACCTAAAATCCCAAGGGCACAATGGGGACTGCCCCACGTGACTTAAAATCCCAAACTGCAGAGTGGACACTGCCCCAGGTGACCCAAAACCCCAAATTGGACAGTGGAGACTGCTCCAGGTGACCTAAAATCTTTGGAAATAACCCCTTCAGCCATTCCAAAGCATCACAAAATGTCACTCAGTATTATCAGTTCTTCAATGTAAGCCAAACCTGCACTTTACAAGGCCACCTCTTCAAGTCTCAGGAGTGCAATAATAATCACAATAATTAATAACCTTGCATCATAATTAATAACTCTGTGACATTGATGTTGCTCAGAACATTCAGGTCCAAAGACCCGCCCGTCAGAGTTCCTGGATTATCAGGATTAGGATCTGTCCCTCACTCCTGGGGACACCATGGAACAGACTCGTGGTTTCCCTGTTCCAGACAGGGACAGGGAGTTTGGGAACCCAAATGTCCCTCCCTCCCTCTGCTGAGACACTCTGACTCCTGCAGAACACTCTGAAAACTCTGATTATTACCAAATTATTACCAAACACTACAGAGTCCTGACCAGACTGATGAATTTCAACCTCAGAGTCATTTCCAAAACCTGATTTTCCTAAGAAAACCCCACAATTCCATGAGAACTCCTGTTACCTGGGAAGGATTAACAAATGGGGTGGGAGAGGATTTAAAAACATTCTCTACTCACTAAAGCTCAAGGATCTGTTGTTGCAAATGACTCTCAGATGTTGCCAGGAAGCGTTTTCACCTTCCTCTAACACTGACACAAAAACCCTCCCCTTTTCTGCCTTGCTTTTGCTTTCTGTGGGTTTTTTCCTGGATTTCTGGGCATGTTTGTGCACATCGTGAGCCTCCCCTTGCATTGCAGCACGGCTGAAGTTCGTGGTATTTTTGCTCTCTCTTCTCATAAATGTATTTTCCCCTTCCAAATGAAAGTTTGGCAGAGATAAAAATGGAGCAGAGAAGCCAGGCAAGGTGGCAGGAAGGCAGAAGCAGGGAAATTTCAAATATTTCTTTAGGATAAATGGCAAAGAGTTGTACTAAAGAATAAATTATCAGAGTTCAGAAAACAGAATAATTCTTAATTACCTAAGCCAAGGCCAGGATTTCACTGTGTCGGATCCTGAGGTGCTCAGGGGGATACAGAACTGCTCCAGAGATCTGTGGACGCTGAACCCCCTAAACTTTATTCCTTAAAAATTTCACCTTAATCAGGTATGGGAGGAAATTCCTGCATTTCAGAGGTCATAAAGGAGTGCAGTGGCAGAACCAGGAACAAACCCAGCACCCACTTTTACCCAGTGAAGAGCTGCCACAAAGCAAACACCAACAGGAGCAGATTTTCTTATCATATTTACATTTTCGTGTTGCTCCTCCTGAGCAGAGCAGCTGTGCCAGAGCAACTCCTGATTGTCAGCGCGCTCAGAACAGGCACTCCAAAGCCTTGAGCATCGAGCTGAGCCTGTCAAAGACTTTCACTGGATGTAATTGTCATTTAATCCCGATATTTGGAGTTCAGGGCTCAGCGTCTTGTGAGGACAATCCCTCCTGCACCGTAACCTAATACCTAACAAATTGCTGCTACACCCCTTTTATGACTCCCTTTTCCCATTGTGTAAACAATAGGGGTGAATTTTTGTTCGGTGACAACTTCAGTCAACAGCCTGTTTGTAAAACATTAAGCAGAACAATGTGAAGATCTGGGTTCCAGGAGAATTCTGCTCTGAGATCAAATCATAAAGAAAACAACCCCAAACCTCCCAATTAAGCCGGGTGCTCTCTCTCAGCCCTACACATGGAAGTGGTGCCTCTGTCTCTCTGCAGTCACCTCAGTTTCCCGCTTCATTTTGGAAATGATCTGAAAGGTTTCCAGGTTCAGTCACTGTTGTGTAACCCTGGAAGGCTTTCAGCTCCCAGACCAGAAATGTGACAAGTCAGAATCTTCGGAGCTGCTTTGGGATTGGCTCCAACACTTGTTCCTTAAAAAAAAAAATTCACCACCCACAAAACCTAAACAAATCTATTGCAGGACAGCACTGAGGCTCTCTCTTCCTTCTTTCTTTCCTTCCTTCCTTTCACCCTTTTGTTGCAAAGGGAGTTCTCCTGGTGCTCACAGCCAATCTTTTTGCTTCTGATGTGTCCTTCCACTATCCCAGGGTGCTCCAAACCCCGTTCAACCTGGCCCTGCACAATTCCAGTGATCCAGGGGCAGCCACAGCTTCTTTGGGAATTCCTTTCCAGGGCCTCACCACCCTCACAGGGAAGAATTTATTTGTAAAATATCTCACCTAACTCTACTCTCTGTCAGTTTAAGCCAACCTGTTTGATGTCTGTCAGCTCAGATCCCCACAGGACACTAAAGGCAGCTCTACAAGGGGAAAGGGAACACAAAATCCCCTAAACTGAACCCAGAGCGGGGATTTAGGAGAGGGGTTCCCATGGCAGAGCATGGCCAGGAGCCCTCCAGCTGTGCTGCTTTACAGATGGAGCCCATCCCAATGGAAGCTTCAGTCACAGACCTTTCTCACAACCACAGTGACCAGCAGAGTGAAGCTTCTAAAGGCTCAGCTTTCCCCAGAAAGCAAAAATTTTGTTCTTCCCATCCCTTCTGCTGAGCCAAGCGAGTGCTGTGGGTCACCGAGGGCTCCAGCAGCCTGCAGCACCCAGCTCTGCAGGCATCACCTGGCAGCTGGCACCTGTCCCCTCCAGACTTTAGGTACAGAATCCTTCCAACAGCAGAAAATAATGTTGCAAGTAAAAAAAAAAAAAACAACCAAACAAAAAACCAAACAAAAAAACCCAAACAAACAAAAAAACCCAAACAAAAATATTAAAAACAGATATATTTTTCTATTTATATAGAAACATAAATTTTTAAAAAATATTTATATATAAACATTTTTGCATAAAAAATAAGAGAAATAAAAGAAAACACTGGATGATCTTTAAGGTCCCCTCCAACCCAAACCATTCTGATTCTACCACACCAAACTCAGAGCAAAAGGTTATTTATTTCTTACACTCCTTTCTCAATGTCTCCATACAGTCAGAGACCTAAAGTATTGATATCAAAGTGTTTATTGAGCATTTTAAAGAGCAGCCGTAGACACCAAAGAGCAGCAGAGCTCTGCAGAGGCTTTCGAGTCACGCAATGGTGCCGTGATCCCCCCTGGAACAACTCACAGCAACAGAGATATTGACATTTAATTCATCTAAGTGAAACCAGATCTGCCTGCAACAAAACCAATAAAAAAATAAAAATAAAAGTAAAGAAGTTTGGCCCCTCGAGGTCGGAGAAGACAGACTGGGAGCTGCTCCTCAGTGAAGGGTGGTTGCCTATTTTGGAGCCACGGGACAGGTTCAAAGGGAGCTGCTTCCCACTCAGAGCAATTCCCAAAATCCTTAGAAAGCTGCGAATGTCTATTTTAATTTATTTGCACTGTACGCACTGCACGGCTTCAGCCAGGAGCCAGCAGTGGAAACACTGAAATACCAGGAGAAATGGAAAGTGCTGGCAACTCGAGGCTTCGATCTGGGGCCTCGCTGCCATTCTTTGTCCCAGACACTTTGGCAGGGGGGAAACCCAAAACTGTTCCCTCTGGGGAGGCTCTTCCTCCCTTAACCCTCAGCTCCCAGCAGCTCCTGCACGGAGGGGGCTGGACCAGCAATCCCAGCTCAGCCTCCCCTCGTGGCTGCCCCAGTACAGCTGGGCCTGAACTGGGGCTGAACTGGGATGGCCCAGCAGGGAAATGGAGTGACCAGGAACACCTGGGCCAAGCCTCAGAGGTGACCCTGCCGTGTGTCCCTCACTGGAATCTCCCCAGGGCCGTTGCCATCCCCTCCTCATGCCTGGAAATTCTTCTTCCTGGTTCTTTCCCCATTTTTATTTTGATATTGAGCTGACTGGACCAAAGAGTCTCCATTTCTGCTCAAGCTGCTGCAGTTTCAACTCTTAAAGCTGGTGAAGCTGGAGCACATCCTAGAGCTGAACATCATGGAATGGTTTGGGTTGGAAAGGACCTCAAAGATCATCTTCTTCCAATCCCTGCCATGGGCAGGGACACCTTCCAATGGACCAGGATGCTCCAAAGCACTTCCAACCTGGCCTTGGACACTTCCAGGGGTGGGGCAGCCACACAGGGGTGGAACAGCTGAAAAAATACATTTTATATCCAGGCTTCTCCCTTTGGAGATCAGAAACCAACCTATTGCTTAACTCAGCAGGCCCCTGGGCTTTAATGCAGATTGGCTGTGTGGCAATCAAATACCAGTGCCGGCACTAATTAGCATTTCCTCCTCCCCTGTCTGCCCTGATGCCTGGGGAAGCTTCATTCCCATCCTTCTGCAGATTTCACCCCACGCTGCTCCTCATGGATCTCCCTCAGCCTTCAGAACCACAGGAAAATTCCTCGAGGAACTTTTCCCCCTGGCCCTTGCTGGCCAGGAGCAGGAGAACAGTTTGTGGCAGCTCTGAATAGCCGTGATGTAATTAATGAATTAATGAATCCAGCAGCAGGTGAGTGGCAGGGCAGGAACAATGACAGCATGAGATCAGAGAGTGCTGAGCGCTCCTTTCCCGCAGCCAACACCCTCAGCCCCGTGATTTGCTGTCCTGACCCTTCCCAAAACACAGCAGGTTATTAATAATCTGGGGATCTGGGGGCGGGCAGGAGCTGATAATATTCCAGCAGGGTTCTCCAGCCTCTGGGACAGCTTCCTTTACGTCACCCAGAGCAGCTCTGCTTCCTGAGCTCCTCTCCTTCCTGTTTGCTGCAAAGCAGGGAGCAGGAAAGGCCTGGGAGAGCACAGCCTGCAGCCACTGCACCGCCAGCTGGCTCCTTTATCCAGGGATATTCCCATATTCCTGTGCCCCTTATCCTGGGATATTCCTGTGTCACTTACCCAGGGATATTCCAATATTCCTGTGCTCTTTATTCAGGGATATTCCTGTGCTCCTTATTCAGGGATATCCCAATATTCCTGTGCTCCTTATTCAGGGATATCCCAATATTCCTGTGCTCCTTATTCAGGGATATTCCAATATGCCTGTGCTCCCTATCCAGGATATTCCAATATTCCTGTGTCCCTTATCCATGATATTCCAATATTCCTGTGTCCCTTATTCAGGGATATTCCTATGCCCCTTATCTGGGAATATTCCAATATTCCTGTGCTCCTTATTGAGGGATATTCCAATATTCCCGTGTCCCTTATCCATGATATTCCAATATTCCCGTGTCCCTTATTCAGGAATGTTCCAATATTCCTGTGATCCTCATTCAGGGATATTCTGATATTCCTGTGTCCCTTTTCCAGGGGTTTTCCAGTATTCCTGTGCCACTTATCCAGGGATGTCCCAATATCCCAGTGTCCCTTATTCAGGAATATTCCAATACCCCTGTGCTCCTTATTCAGGGACATTCCAGTATTCCTGCGGGCAGTTACTACATTAATTATTTTGTCCAAAATATCAATCTGTTTCCAAAATTGGCAATATTTATATAAAAAAAAAAATAAAAAAGAAGTATGTATCCAGAAGTTGCCTTTAATAAAAAAATTGAATTGAGGGGTTTTTTGAAATAGGATTTTTGCCTCCCTGTGACTTGCACCGAGGTTGATTTGTCCCCTTCAAGGCCCAGGATTTGGGATTCTGTGGCCGCCCTTTGTGCGGAAGATTTTCCCCCTTCACTCCTGCCGAGTGGAGGAGCTTTGAAATGGGAATGCAGCCCATTCCAAGCTGTTTGCCACAGAGCTGCTCAGCCAGCCGTGCTTTTCCTGTTTCACTTCTCCAGGCAAACAGTGTGAAGGAGCGAGCAGATCTTATCAGGGCCCGTGTTAACAAAAATACATCAAATAAAAACCTGCTACATTGCAATGTCAACACTCCACACACACACACACACACAATAAAAGAGATCTAAACTGCAGCAGGGTTGGGTTTATTGCCAAAGCAATTCCCAAAGATTGTTTGGAGAGACAACTTTGCTGTTTGGCCCCGCAGGTGCTGCAGGCCTGTGAAATAAGTGTCTTTTTCATTTATTACACGTTAACTTTACAGGGGTGCTGTCACCAGAGACAAGAGCGTGGCTAAAGAGAATTTCACCCTCTGGTTTGAAATTTACAGCCACTGTCCCCTGATCCACTCCAGATTAGTGGGGATAAATGATTGGCCATCAACATTAAATTAAATTCAGAGGTGATTTATGCAGCCTAAGTGTAAAAGGAGATTTGTCCTGTATTGTATTCTATATTTTTCCTGGGTTGTTTTTACTCCTGTTTCACTGGACAAAATGGAATTACAGCATCAGAGTCCTTCCAAATTCACACAAATCCCGAGGTGATTAATGAAACCCCAAATGAGTCCCACGGCTCAGTCACGAGCTCAGGCTGGTGGCATTCCTGCTCTGGAACATTCCGTGTGGTGCTGAGCTCCATCACCTCGGGATGGGGGGATCTTCGGGAAGTGAACTCTGTGAAGAACACAAAGTGGTGTTTCCCACAGAAAAAAAAAATAAAACAAACCACAAAACATCACCCGGGTGTCTTAATTTGGGAGCAACCACGAGGTTGATTGCGCTCAGGAGGGAAAACACGGATTAAGGAGAACGAAAAACAGAGCTCAGAGGTGCTGGCAGGATGTCAGGAGTGCTGGAACAAAGGGAAAGAGATTTGAGAGCAATAATGGCCCCAAACATCCATGAGGATGAGCTGATGCCTTTTGGGGCTACCTAAAAACAGAGGCCAGATGAAATTAAGGGAATAAAAAGCTGTTCTGTTTATTGAAGGGCCTGCAGGTACATTTAGGGCAGACAAAGCCCACCCAAAAATGAACCACAGCTCATGGGTTTCACACTTTTGTAGGTTTGGTCCATTTGCACATTGGGGGTTCATCTCCCAATTACAGCTTCAGCTAATGAACTCATTTACCCCAAGTTTGCTCTCCCCACCTCACTTTTGTTTCCATCTCTCAGGGCCTGGGACAGTCAGGTGTCCTTGAGTGCCAGGCCTGGAGAGGAATTGTTGTGTCTGCCCCAAATGGGAGAGCAGCAGCTCACGCTGGATATGGAGTTTGAAGTTCTACACTAAAGAACTGCAGGGTTACAAATAGATGGAAATATAAAAGCTCAAACCCTGAGGCATCAGAGCCTCCAGGGATGGAGCGATGTCCCCTCTGGTGCCAGAGCCCTGCAGTCACCCAGGACTCTGTTCCTGGTGTCTGCAGGAGCAGCCAGGGGCTCCAGGCACATTGGGATGTGTGTTGATAATTTAATTATTGTAATTATTATAATTATGATCTTATGCCATCGATTTGCTCAGGGGGTGTTTTTCCAATCAGGCTGGGAGATCTCTTTGTTCTGCCGGCTCTGAGGTCACTCCTTGCCTTCCACACCCTTGGCTGTTCATGGATGCAAAGCTCCGAGCCCATTTCCCACCGAGGAGGACAAGGATCAGGTTGTGCCATTGTCTGCCTCGATTGTTCCCCAGGACTAATTCCAAGGAGAGGAACAGCTCACAGCTCACAGCTCACCAGCTCGGGGCTTTATTGTTGTCAAAGCCTCCTATCAACAATGGGAGGATGTGCAGGGTACCAGGCGTGTGGCTGAGAGAAAAAAATCTGCTTTTCATATTAAAAAATGAATGGGAACGACCTCCATTGATTCCAAAGGAAAACTGGTAAAAAGGTCAAGGGCCACCTATTTAAAATGAGTGCTAAGGGCCGTTTCTGATGTCACCAAAACAGGTGACTCTGGATTTTTATATGTGGCAGAGGTCTGTAGGGACATCCCAAGGGATGCCAAGCTTTCTGTGCTTTTGCTTCAGGGCAGAGAATTCAGATTATGGCAGCTTAACCTGCATTTCCTTCAAGCTGCAGGCAGCACATTCTCCTGTCCTGACCCTGGGCATTGTATCCATTCAGACAGAACTCTGGGATCTTCCGGAATAAAAGGATCCTTAGTGCAGGAGCTGGAAAAATGTCCAGGCAGAAGGGATGAAATATTTCCCCTCCACACCAAACAGGGAACCTTTTCTTCCAGTGTTGCTTTAGGCCTTGTTCCTGCAAGCTCTTGTCTGTCAGCAAAGGCAATCAGCTTTAAGAGCCTGAATTACCAGCCTGGAAATCACTGGGAATTGTTTTGGTGGTGTAAAACCCAGCAAGGGCGGAAGTTGTCCAGCAGATTTGGGCCAGCACAGTCAGCACCCTGCAGAAAGGAGATTTCAGCTCTCAGAACCATTCCTGGTGTCCAGAACCAGCACTCGTTAGGGTTCTGTGCAGGGAGCTTGGATTTCACCAGCTTGGAAGATTTTCCTCCCACCCCCCTGGGACATACGGGCTCTGGCTGATCTGGAAAACAAAATTATTAACAGCATTTCCCAAGTTTTTCCACGGAGCAGATTTCAGCCGGGGTCTGTGACAAGCTGAAGAATTTGCAGGAATGCTGTGGGTCTGATGTCACAGCGGCAATAAATCCCATTGTGCTGGATTGCATTTTGCCCATTAAAAACGCTCTGACCCATTGTCATCCAAGTGGAACCACATTCCACTGGCTGCTCTAAAGGTTCTGATTTCACTCCCGATTGTTGCCAGGGCAACTGCACCTCCATCCAAAACTGCCTCACCAATCACTGAACTCCATTTGAACAGACTGGAGATAAAGCAAAGCACTAATTACTTATTCCCAACGAAAAAGGACAAATAAACCTTTCCAAGAGCGGAATAACAGAAATTCACAGGAGTTGTCGGAGGGTTACTTGGGGTTTTTTTTTGCATGAGGCACCAATTGCCTCATTTCTTTGTGAAATAACTGGTTGTGGTGACAAAATACCATGAAAAGATTAATATTCTTAGTCTACCCAGAGCAAGAGTGCACTGGAAATCTCACCACAGGCCGCTCCTGGAAAGAGTCCTCACTCAGTTGTGGAAAACTGAAAGGATTTTCATGAATAGTCAAACAGCTGCTGAAGGCTTGTGAGTGGAAATAGAAATATTTGAATTTCCCTGTTGAGATTTCTGGTGGAAAGTGGCCTGTGTTTTACAGCCTCTGCTTTTATTAAGTGAATATCATCTCTGTGGTCCAGAGCTGTCTCAATCTATCTTTGAGTGGGACAAAGCCAGGTAGAAAATTGCTCTTTGTCCCAGGGCTGCTGGGGATCAGCATTTCCTGGAGAGCAAAAGGGGCCACTTGGCCATCAAAAATCGGGTCTGTAAAATCAGGAGTGAGCAGCGCCAGGTGATGCTGGTCCTGCCACTCCAAACCAGTGCCCCAGTGCTGATCTGCACAAAATCCGGTGCCAATTTGAAACCAGTTTGAGAGAGAACATCTCAAAAGGGACTGGAGATGCTTTGTGAAGTTGTCTCAGGAATGGAAATGCCTTTTTCAAACATGGAAAATTTCCAGCTGGTTTTACTCTTTTATCCAGGAAAGTCTTTCCACACGGCTTTGTGAGACCCTGTCTTGGTTTTCCATGGAGGAGAACTAGTCTGAAAAAATGGTTGTTCACCAAAATTGCCCTTTTTTCAGTTTGTTTGCCAGACTGTTGATTTTTATCAAATGTCAGTCCTTAGACCTTCTCAGGGAAGTGTTGACCCACTCTCCTGTACCACGGCAGCAAGGAGAAGCCCAAAATTCGATGGTTCCTCTACTGAACCTTTCCACAGGAAATCAAGGGCTGAAACCCTGCCCACTCTCCCGATTCTCCACCCCACTGTGTCACCACAAAGAGCAGTTCAGGAGTTGAAGAGGATCCTCCCCTGTCTGCACCCTCAGAACACGAATTTAACTGCTTTAGAAAGAGGAACCAATGATGGAATCATGACTGGAAAACACAAGAAATGAACTGTTCCTTGTGAAATGCAGCACGGCCACTTCTTGAATTGCAGCTTTGCCTCCTGCCAGACAGGACAGACGAGTCCTCTTTTACAACAGAAGATGAGGAATCAAATCAAGCCCTTATTTAGGTTTAAAAGCAGGCAGAAATGTGAGGTGGTATTTGCTTGTCGAGCTCGTTTGTATTTATCACGTGGCTGTTTCATTGCGCAATGAATTGCTGGGAAGGGGAGGTCTGTTACCAAACTTTCTCACCAAAATCTCGGGGTGGGAATGTTGGGCAAGAAAGGTGACTAATAACAGAAAAAGGGGCAGAGCACCAGCCGATCTCCAGAATTTCAGCCGCACCAGGGAGCACTGAGGTGAGGGAGCAGCGTCCTGGTGAAAGGCTCGCACTATCTTAAAAAACCAAACCCCCCTCTAAAACATATCCAATCAACTCCAACTCACCTAAGAGAAAATATTCTAAGATAAAAAGATGTCACGCTGTTCATTCAAGCCTCTCATTAGAGCATCTTTGTTAAATATGCTAATTGACAGTGTCTATACAATTATGTATGCAATCTGCCATACATGTGCATTTCTGCATATTCCAACAAATTGTTGCACCATAAAAATCCTCATTAAAAACTAAAATAAAAACCCTTAACCGTGTCTAGCTGTTAATTTTAAAGCTGAGGTGAGGAAGCAGCATCCTGGTGAAAGGCAGAAATTTTCTGAGTGTGAAGTGTTTTCCCCTGTCCTTTCCACGAGCTTTTCAGAACCTGCAGCTCAGATTTCAACTTTTTATTTTTCGCCTTGTAACTCGTCCTTTGCTACATTTTCCTTTCTTTAGGAGAAATTCCCCGAACGAATGACCGATCCATCAGTCCCTGCTCCCTGTGCCTCCGCAGTGACAGGCACAGAAATCCTGGGGAGGACTTGGCCGCTATTGCCGACACTTCCAGCGCGGAGTTGTTGCTACACTAATGAAGCCCATCTAAAATATGGATTGCCTGAGTGTTAGCTGAATTTAGCGAGTTTGCGGCTGGTTAACTCTGATTGATCAGCTGGCATTTGCTCTGCGCTGCTGAATCATCCATCAAGTGCTGGAATAACCCCGGTTTTGTCAGGAATGGATCAACTGCCCCAGCTCTGCAGGGCTGGGCTGATTTAGCAGCACCAACCTCGTTATCTCATCCATTCACACCTTTTCCAGAGAAGGAATTAGGAGAGTGCACCGGGATGTCTGCTCTGGGTTCAGAAATGCCCAGAAGCATCGTGGAGTGTGGCATGGAGGAGAAAGAGGAGAGGAGAGGAGAGGAGAGGAGAGGGAGAGGAGAGGAGAGGAGAGGAGAGGAGAGGAGAGGAGAGGAGAGGGAGAGGAGAGGAGGAGGAGAGGAGAGGAGAAAGAGAGGAGAGAGGAAGGAGGAGAGAGGAGAGGAGGAGAAGAGAGGAGAGAGGAGAGGAGGGAGGAGAGGAGAGGAGAGGAGAGGAGAGGAGGAGAGGAGAGGAGAGGAGAGGAGAGGAGAGGAGAGGAGAGGAGAGGAGAGGAGAGGAGAGGAGAGAGCAAAAAGATGCAAAAGGTCTCTGAGGTTCATCAGGGAAGTCTTTGCAGATCACTAAAGTTAATTTTCCTCCTTTCCTTCATTCAGTGACTAATTTCTGTTACTGTAACTAGGAGTAAAAAAGTTTATCCCCACCAAAACTTTAATATTCACTTCCTCTTCTCCACCTCCTACATTCACTTGAAAAAGCATTTCCCTCTCCATTCTGGCTCTAGCAAGAAATCTCACAACAATGCTACAGAAAACACTATTAAAGAACGGGTTATTTGTTTATTAAACGTTTATAATCACACTCTGTATCACCATCCCCACGGGCAATGAGTCAGGGCTCCCAGGAGAGCACAATCCCAGAAGAGAGGAAAATGATGTAACACCAGGACTTTGCAAAGGTTTTTATCTGGCCAGAGCACCCCTCACAGCCTGGATCCCCTCTGGATTCCCAGGCTTGTGCGGGCCACTGCCTGGAAAAGAGCTTTGATCCACAGCACAGGCACAGGGATCTGAGGAAGTTTGACGGTGAGGAAGATGCAGAAGCCAGGATTGTGTAACCAAAGCCCTGGCAAAGCATTCCAAGCCTTTCAGTGACAGCTGCATTGTCTTTCTCTGCCTCCTTTCAGCTTGCTCTGTCTGTCAGGTGAGCTTTTCCAGACAGGTAACCCTCACCTTGGCTGCGGGAGTGAAAACCCCAAAGAGACAGCAAGGAGAGGAAATCCTGCCCCCACTCTGCCTCCTGGGTGACCTCCCCACATCCTCAGCCTGCTCAGAAAGGTATTGCAGAGTTTTCAGAACAGCTTAAAGTGTTTGCTCAGGGTTTAGGAATACAGAAATAGAGGGATTTCTAAGGGGATGACCAGGATTCTTCCTTCCTCGCCTTAGTTTGTGGATTTTTGTGCATAGGAGGGGGCAGAACCTCTCAGCAGGCTCCCGGCGCACACACATTTGGGCACAGGTAGGGGGTCACACAGGTGCTCATGTACTCAGATCCTACAAATTGTGTCCATTCCTGCTCCTCAGGCCTTCACTGCTTGGGCCACACTCATCCAATCACAGACTCACAGAATCACACAGGATCACAGAATCAGAGAATCACAGAATCAGAGAGTCACACAGGATCACAGAATCGCAGAATCACTGAAATCAGAGAACCACAGAATCACAGGATCCCAGAGTCACAGAATCCCAGAGTAACAGAATCACAGGATCCCAGAGTCACAGGATTCCAGAGTCACAGAATCCCAGAATAACTGGGTTGGAAGAGACCTTTAAGACCACCAAGCCCAACCCATGCCCCAACACCTGCACTAAACCACAGCACTGAGTGCCACATCCAATCTTTTCTTAAACACACCCAGGGATGGTGACTCCATCACCTCCCCGGGCAGACAATTCCAGCCCTTTATCACTCCTTCCATAAAATCTTTTTCCTAATGTCCAACCTAAATTTCCCTTGACTTAGCTTAAGACTGTCCCAACAAACCCTGAGCAGGCTCTGGGGAAGAGGGATCCTCCCGACTCATTCCCACCACCTTTTCCCACACTCTGCAACCCTCAGTTTCCTCGGAGCCTGTGCTGCTCTGCCCTCCTGGCTCAGCAATCCCGAGGGCAGCTTTGGAGGGTGCAGAACTCCTCCAGAAGTGGGACAGAAGCTGCCAAAGTGGGTCAGCCCCACGGTCAGCGTGGTCCCCCCGTGGCAGTGGCAATGCCAGGTGCTCCAGGAGGTGTCAGATCCCCGCTTTTGGCAGCTCTGCAAGGATTTCCCTCCTCTCTGACAAGTTCTCAGCCTGCTCTGCGCTAATTAGAGCCTGGCTCCAGCCCTGCAATCACACAGCTCAACACGCTCCCCAAACATGGGCTCGAACAAGCTCTGCCTCCCTTTAAATATTCAAATGAACGCGAACTGCGCTGAATTCCGGCCGCACAAACCGTGTTTCCAAACAACAACTAACGAGCTGCCAGGTTACACCGCAAAACAGCTCAAAGATAAGCAGTTTATTCCCACCCGGGGTGTTTGGTTAGTTTAAAGCTCTCTAAGGCGACTGAATTTCTGTTTGCGTGTACAAACACGGGGGAAAGAGTAATTAAGGAAGTGAGAAATGGGCTTTACCTCGATGTCCTGCTGAGGTTTGAAAGAATCTCTGCTTCACTCCCTCCTTTCTTTTCCTCTGTCTCTCTCCCTCTCTTCTTGCATGGCTGGACTGACAGGTTGGCAGGGCTGAGAACGACAGGTTGGGTTTGTTTTTTTAGACACAACTCCTCCCCCTCTCAAAGAGAAGGGAAAGAAAAAAAAAGAAAAAAAAGAAAAAAAAGAAAAAGGCAAGACTGTTTGGGAAAAGTTCACAGAAAATCCGGTCCTTTCAGCACATTGGAACTGGTGAGGAAAATGCTGCTTTGGGGAGCCCCCAGCACTTTTCCAATTGTTTTTCTCCAAAAGGCTCAAGGTCTGCTTTGCAATAAGTGTGAAGCAACCAAGGGATTTACAGCAGGAGCTGACTTGACCCCAAACCTTCCCCATTTCCCTGATAACTGATCCAGAGGCAATTACAGCCCCTCTAGTGCAGCCTTGGCAAGAGGGCTCTTGGAAAAGTGGAAAGGGCTTTTTGCAGGCAGCACAAATATCTTTGGGCCTTGGATTTTATCCTTGCATCCCAGCACTGCTCTGGGTAATAAAACTCACCAAGAGATGTCTGAAAACCTAATTTTTTCCCTCAGAACTCCGTGCTGCCCTCACAGCAGGTTGTTTTAAATTCCTGGTTTACTCCATGCTCGGAATTGGTTGCATAGAGACGAGCTCAGCTTCTGTTCCCCTCACCCGAGAGGATCCCAGAGAGCTGGGGGAGGTTTTGAACAGGCCACAGTGACCACAAAAATGAGATCAGTGTCAAAGCTTCCACTTCCACAGGCCTTCCCAGGTGGACAAAACACATCCCTGGGAATGTTCTACCAAAATGCTTTTAGAGCCAAGGTGCAGACACTGATTTTACACCGGGTTTATCAATAAATTCTTAATTAGGGCTGTGTCAAACCAACTCTTCCTGCTCCTAATTCAGTGCTGCTGCTGCCTGTGCCCTCCTGGCCATGGAGCTTTGCCATGAGTCTCTGCTAATAAATGCCAGGAAAGGGCAGCCAAGAGGTTGTGGGCTGGTGATGGAACAGCTCCCACCCTCCCACTCCCCTGCAGTCTCCAAAAGAATTGCCAGTCGGACTCTTTCATTTTCTTAAGCTTTTCTGAGTTGGCAGTTCAGGCACAAATCTGCAATTTCCAGGCCTGCTCTCTGCCTCTTCCTTACCCAGCAAGCAGAAAAACAAACCTACAGTAGAGTAATGATCATCTGCATCAATTTGCATCACAGGCTCCTTGAATGGAGCCCCATCTCCTCTGGGTCAGATCTGGGCTGGGTTGGGACAAGGAGGATTCAGGGGTTTCCTTTACCTGCTCACTGAGCAGCAGCAGCAGCTCTGCAAAGCCAAAAGGGCTCCAAAACTTTGGGGGAAAAAAACCTGGTTTAATTTAACATTACAGTGAGCTGGATTAGAGATGGAATCAGGGGGTCAGTGTGACATCAAATCCAAAAATGTCTCGTTGCACTTCTCACAAGCTCAGCTTTATCTCCCACACCAGGGGGAGGGCACATCCATCCATTCCATGATCTATTCCATCTATTCCATCTATTCCATCTATTCCACCTATTCCATCTATTCCATGATCTATTCCATGATCTATTCCATCTATTCCACATATTCCATCTATTCCATCATCTATTCCATGCTCTATTCCATCTATTCCAGGGCTGATTTCCATCCCTCCAGCCTCTTTCATCAGGCAATTGTTCTCAATCGTGCTCAGCTCCCCACTTAAGATCGACATGGAGATAACACAGAAAAGCTCAGAAATCCTTCCTGTCCCAATCCAGACAAAACTGGGCAAAGTTCAGTGCTGATGGATCGTGGCTGGAGGCACCTCTGCCTGCTGAGGGGAGTGAGGAGCTGTTCTTCAGGTTACAGCACGGTCACAGACTGCATGTCTGCCTGAATTTCAAGTGCAGGTGGATGGGGATGAGAATTCAGCAGCGTTAAGCACACGCCGGTGTCAGCACTGCTGGATCAAAGGTGGATTTGCCAGCAGAGATCCAGCTGCAGCTCCCTTGGGCACGAATTTTGATTTTTCTCACTCCTGCCCCCTCAGCATTATGATGTTGGAGATCCAGATCCTTCAAAAGCTTTGCAGCTTGAAGGATCTTCAGGATCTTTTACCAAAGGGATTTATTCTCTTTATTGACCGGGGCACCAAAAATCCACCAAAAACCCGCCCAGCACGATGCTCTTGCTTTACCTCTGCCATTTCCACCCCACATGGGACTCCTGCAGAGGGAGAAAAGCTGAGCAGCATCACAAGGAGAGAGGAATCTCCGACCTCCAGCTGCAGCTTCCAGCCCAGTCCCAGCCCAGCCCTGCAGTGTGACACGTTTGTGTCGAGGCTGAGTCTGCTAAGGGTGAATTAAAGCCAAGAGCCCTCAGTTCTCAGCAAACACAGTTGCTGCAAGAGCTTAAAAGCAGTCAATAAATGCACTTCAATTAAGCACTGTGGTGAGGTCAGATTTCTTGTTTTTCCTGTTCAACCAGCAGGTTTCAGGACAGCCTCATAATGAACCCTGGGAGCACAGCTCCTTGCAGCATCAGAAAAGTTGCAAAATTGCACCCAACTTTGGGTTGTTGTGTTCTGGTAGCTACACTCCCTAAAGGAAAAAAAAAACCAAAGGGGAAGGAACAAATCTCATAGTGTAGGAACTTAATCCCAAATGCCTCGATGGCAATGAGGAGATTCCCGTGGTTTCAGTGGGTTGTGGATCAATAGAACTAAAATAAATAAATAAATAAATAAACAAACAAACGAATAAATAAATAAAGTCCCATGTTTTCATGTCAGACTGGTGTTTCCTATCAATTTCCACGTGGATTTGTGTTCCCTAAATCCCTGTCCTGCCTTGAAAACCCCTCCCTCAATGCCTGCAAACACCTCTTGTCTCCACAGCTTTTTTGGGCTGGTCCACTGTGTATTGCAAAGGGGGAAAGAGGGGAAAAAAACACTTTTCAGTTCCCAGATTTTATCCCTTGGGAGTGTGGATCCCTCAACCCACCCTGCGGTGGCCACTGAGCCACACCCATCCCCTCCAAACCCAGCAAACACTTGCAGAACCCTCTTTGCAACCTGGCTGACTCTGTTGCTCTAAATTTCCACCCATTCCAAGCTCAAACTCTCCTTTAATTCCATAAAATCTGCAGGTGCTGAATGTTTGATGGGGAAAGGAGAATGTGCCTGCAGAGGAGAGCAGCACATGGGACCTTCAACACTTACAGAGTGGTGTTCCCATGAAAATCAGCACAAAAATCCTTGTCTGGGGGCACAGAAAAGCCCTGAGGGTGTCCCAGAGCCTCTGGCATATCTGAGAGGGTGCTCAGGGTGTTGGGAATGACATGAAGGCTCCAGTGCTTTTCCATAATTCACCAAGAAATCATCTGGCCAGTGTGGAAATAATTTGAAATGCACTGAGCCCTCAGGTATTACATTAACTGGGTCTCTGGGGAAGGATGTGGATTAGTGCAGCTGAATGGAGCCCTTATTTATCAGATGGAAAAGGTTAATGTCATTTCCTCTCCTTTCCTGCATGGTTTTCCTCGCCACATCCCCGTTTCTGGCGAGCAGGAGGTGCAGACAGTGTAAGAACATGTGCTTGGTTGTTTAAATCACCAGAGCTGTTACTTGGGGCTGGGAGGGGGGTAAGAAATTCAGATTTCTGCTGGTTTCCTGGGGAGAATTACAGGGCTAGGAAACATAAAACACCGAGGAAAGGAAATGGGTTGTGGAGAGCACCTGGGCTTTGATTTGACATCCAAGAGTACAAACTCAAGGAGGGAATTTGTGCATTCTCATCTACTGTGGTGCCTAATAGAAACCAGCATCAAACTAATCTAATATTCTTATTCCATACTTTATAAAGCAAGAGTGCATTAAGAAAGGTCATTTTTTCACTCCTTAATGAAGTTTGAACACAGGTAAATTAAGTTCTGCTAATAAAGAGTCTGTGCTTTTTTCTAATTTGCCTCTGGAGTCTCAAGAGCTGTTGACCCAAAGATAAATATCAGAGCAGTTCAGCTATCTATTATGTGCTCTGCTAATGATGTCAACAAGTTAATTCTAATGTCAACTGAGGAGAAAATTTCCATGTCAGGACTTAGCTTGGGCTAAGAGGAAAAAAAAAACCCTCTTTTTGTGGTAAAATGCTCAAGACACCCCAGTTGATTTTCCTGTCTGTGGCACAGGATATCCTTGGATAAGCCATGCAGGGATGTTCTCCTCCTGCAGTAACTAAGATGGACCTAAACCACACTGAGTTCAGACTTCAAGAGAAGGATGAACATTTGGGAATGTCAGGATTCCTGGTGCTGGCTCCCTGTCTGTCCATGAGGAAGGGTGAGTGTGGCATTGGGCTTTGGCTGCTGACCACAGCTCTTCTTGCCCCCAAAGGAAAATGGGGAAAAATCCACATTTTAACCCCCAGCTTTTATCCTTTGGGAGTGTGGATCCCTCAACCCACCCTGCAGTGTTCACTGACCCACACCCATCCCCTCCAACCCCACAAACACGTGCAGAACCCTTTTTGCAGCCTGGCTGAGGCTGTTGCTCATCGGGCATCTCCTGCACATTTCTGCTTGCCTTGCCATGGGTCAGAGACGCTTTGAGCTCCTCTCCACCCTCCTGTTTCCATCAGCAGAACTTGATTGCATTCCTCAATTCCCCATAAAAAGGCAGCTGTTGGTGTCTCTGACTGTACAAGATGTGAAATTACGCCCCCAGTTTCCAGCTCCAGCTGCTTCCCTGTATCCAGCTCCAAGCTGGGCAAATCTCAGGCACTCTCCTCTCCCCTCTCCACATCCCACTGTCCATGGAAAGAAATCCAGACTGGAGGGACAGCGAGGGCCAGGACTGCTGGGTGATTCTGAGGTCACCTTTGAGCCCCAGCTTTCCACCCATGACCTGAGTCAGTGGCTTTACCTTACCCTGCAGAGGTGCCTTGAGGACAAATAATTCATATTTCAGGGCACGGCAGCAGGGCTGGCTAATTCCAGCCCTGAAGGAAACGGGGACAGAGATGCCCATTGACTCATGTGGGATTTACAATGAGCCCTCATCCATTTTACATCAGCCCCGAGCAGGCATCTGAGGATAGCAGGGGCTGGCTATTAATTCCTCAGCGGGTAAACAATCAGCATCCCAGTTAGAATGGAGTAAATTAATGGATGTAGCCAAGGCAACCCCAGCGTGGCTCCTGACTCGGCCTCGTGGGCTATTTGCAGGCTATGAAAGGAGCTGAGTGCATCTGGGCTCTTTTTTTTTTTTAACTTGCCCATAAAGGAAAAGCTTTCCTGGACAACCAGGCAGCGAGGACATTGCAGCAAATAGCCTTTCCCAGAAAGCCAACCTTGACTTGGTTATAATTGCTGGGTAAATATAATCCCACTCATCAATTAAATGCTGCTCTCCAGGGCTGGAACATTTTGCATGTTCATGGGGATGGAATCCCTGGCAGTTCGCTCGGCTCACTCCGTATTCATGGGCATTAGCCTTGGGAAGGAGAATGTGATTGCCTGAATAAATTCAGACAACCACCTCCAGCACCCCTGGATCAGCCCAGCCTGGCTGGAAGAGGGGCTCAGAAATAGATTGCCATGGAAATCCTAAATATTCAGCCCTCAACAGGGGGATTCAGATGGGAATCTTGATAAATAGAAATAGCCCAGTCCTTGCCAACCTCAGTGCTGACCCCTTGGTCCTACAGGTGCTACTGAGGAACAGAAAGTTGGGGTTTTTTCAAGTGTTTGAATAAGACAAATTCTGAATTTTCACCAACAAATATGTTGCCATGGAAATCCTAAATATTCAACCCTCAGCAGGGGGATTCAGGTAGGATAGTTGATAAATAGAAATAACCCAATCCTTGCCAACCTCAGAGCTGACCCCTTGGTCCTACAGGTGCTACTGAGGAACAGAAAGGTTTTTTTCAAAAGTATTTGAATAAGAAAAATCCAGAATTTTCACCAACGTTCATAATTCCAAATCCTGCATTCCCTGCAGCTCTCTCCCAGAACCTCCCCCTGCCCGTGCCCAGCCTCTCCATGGGGTTTGATGCCGTTTGGTTTCTGCCTTTTTCTTTTCTATATTCTCTGTACTCTTTGCACATATATTTGTAGCTCTGTTCCTATTGTATTCATAGCTGGTTTTTCCAGTACTTTTCCATGGCCTTTCCCAAAGCAGAAAGACAAAACAAATCCCAGAGCTCCAAGCCCTGGGGGTGCAAGGCCCTGTCCTATCTCAGTTCTTCCTGGGAACCAAGGCCCAGAACAACTCTGAGGTGCATTTTCATCAACAAAGCACAGCCAGTGCTGAGAGGGGGGCTCCAGGGAAGGGGCTGCACCTGGGGGGAATTGAATCACCACTTGTCCTCCTAATTGGTGCTTTTAATCAATTATGCTAATTTCCTGAAAGCTATAAATATGTCCTCACCCCTGGAGGGTCTGGGCTTTTATGGACACCTTTCCATAACTGCTCCTGAAGACCTTCCAAATAAAGATCCCCTTTTCTATTACCTCCTTGCTAAAATGATCTCGAGTTTCTTTCCCAGGCTGGGGGAAAAGGCAACAGGTTACACTATTTTTGAGCTGTCTGGCTGCAGGCAGCTCCAGGGGCCAGAGGGCAATTGCTAATGGGCTGTGCCCACGGAGCTGCTGCTGCTCACAGCAGCCCTTGCCCCGAGGGTGCCCTGTGCTCCTGTCCCTGCCAGCACCTGACCCTCAGTTTATGGCTCATGTTCTGTGTGACTGAACATTCTGAACAGTTCAGAGCGGCCCCGTGGCTCTGCTGTTCCCCCGGCACAGTTGCAAACTTTACAACCCCCAAAAACAACCTGTAAATAGATTTCCCTGTCGGGCAGGATCCAGCAGCTGTTCAACAACAGCCAACACCCCCCTGCAGCAGTTTAGCACCAGGACTAACGTCTGTCCTACCTCATTAAGCTCAGGCAATTCAGGCTGGACACAAATTCTTGGCCCTGTGCTGGTAAAGCAGCACAAGAGCCCAGTCCTGGGGGCATCGAGCACTCCTGGCATTTGAAACCCCAGTATTTTTCACTGAGTTCCACAGAGCATATTGGAAACATCCATGGGCATTGGGGTGCTGGAGTGACCCCAAAGAAGAACAATTGAGGTAGGGAAGGGTCTGGAGCACCAGGAGTGGGTGAGGGAGATGGAGAAAAGGAGGCTCAGGAGGGACCTCCTGGCTCTGCACAATTCCCTGACAGGAGTGTGGGGAGAGGTGGGGTCTGTCTCTTCTCCCACGGGATAGGAGAAGAGAAAACAGCCTTGAGTTGTACCAGGGGAGGTTTAGGTTCGATATCAGGAAGAATTTCTTCCCAGAAAAGGCTGCCCAGCCCTGGCACAGCTGCCCAGGGCAGTGGTGGGGTCCCCAGCCCTGGAGGGATTTAAAAGCTGTGCTGGTGTGGCACCTGGGGACACGGAGCAGTAGATTTGGCCATGTTGGGTTAATGGTTGGACACAGCAAGTTCAGAGATCTTTTCCAACCTCAAAGCTTCTGCGACTCTGTCCTAAAACCAGCTTTGGGGCAGGAACGTTGTTTTGAACAACTTTTCTTCCAGAAAAGAGTGTTGGAGCACTCAGACACTGCTTCCCTTTGTGGAAAACTCTGGAAAACAGGGGGCAGGAGGGCGGGGATTGGGGTCAGGTGTGGGTCAGGCATGGGTTGGAGACGGGACGGGTGCGGGACAGAGGCAGGGATGCCGCAGGGCTGGGTGCGGGCCGGTCCCGGTGCGGGAAGGACAAGGATGGGACACGGGATGGGTGCGGGACAGAGGCGGAGCGGGCTCAGGGATGGGTACGGGTGAGTCCCAGTGCGGGAAGGACACGGGACAGGTGCGGGACAGGGCAAGGATGCCGCAGGGGTGGGTGCGGACCGGTCCCGGGGCGGGAAGGACACGGGACGGGTGCGGGACAGAGGCGGGGAGGGTTCGGGGCTGGGTGCGGGTGCAGGATGGACGCGGGACAGACACGGGATGGGTGCGGGACAGGGCGGGGATGCCGCGGGTGGGTGCGGGACAGGCCGGGGATGCCGCGGGTGGGTGCGGGACAGGCCGGGGATGCCGCGGGTGGGTGCCCCCGGTCCCGGTGGAGGTCGGACGTGGACGGGACATGGGATGGGTACGGGACAGGCCGGGGATGCCGCGGGTGGGTGCCCCCGGTGCCGGTGCGGGCGGCCCGGCGCTATCCCTTCAGCACCACGGCGGCTCCGCAGCCCGGCCGGGAGCGGCTCCGGCAGCGCTGGCAGGGAAAGCCCCGACATCCCCCGGCCCCAGCGGGATGAGCTCCATCCTCCGCCGTGCAGAGAAAAAGAAAATGCCCTTCTCGCCGTTCAGGTTTCATGTGGGTTTGTGCTGGAAAACAAATTAACCTAAGAGGATTTGGGGAATCCGAGCCGGGAACAAAAGACAAGGTGGAAGTGTCTGAGTTTTGAAAATGTGCCCAAGGCCCCGACTGGCAAATCCCGTCTCTGAATGCTCTGCTAAGCCCTTCCAGCAATAAAAGAATACAGAGAAAAAGGTGCTTTTTGCTTTGAGTTAGCAGAAAAGGTTACCTGGAAACTGTTTTCAGTAAAATATTGGTTGTGCTTTCTCCTCAAAAAAAAATGTTTCTGTTCGTAGAATTATATCAGAAGAAAATTTAGCAGCCACTCAATCTGTGGATCTGGTGTGGTAATTTAGATAAAACCATAATTTGAGTTAATGAAGGTTAGAATTAATTTGTCTAAGACACATCTCTTGAACGATAATAATTCAATTTTTGGCTGAGACCAAAAATATAATATAATATAATCATGGAATGGTTTGGAAGGGACCTTAAAGCTCATCCCAGGGACAGAGGGAATTTCTAAACACTGGTGGAAAACTTTGCTTAAAGGACTGGATTTCCCTTCCTCCAATAGTTTATCATTTACTTTTGGCAACTTTCAAGTCTTTGTGCTGAACAAAGCAAAGAATTGTGCAGAGCAGATTAAGAATGAAAAAAAAATCTCCATCAAGGAGGGCTGAGAAACAGGAGCAGGAAAATGTTCTTGGCAGACAAAGCACCCTCACATCATGTGCACAAAAACTCAGCATTTCATGTGCTACCATCCCATCTTCCTGCACTTTAAAAACCTCAGTTTTTAAGATCTCTAAATGCCATTTCAGTGATAGACCAGTGTCATGAATTCTGTGCATTGCAGTGGCTTGCAAAAGGGTGTGAGATAATCTTATCTGCATCAATAGCCTGTATTTTATTTATTTTGCATTTGGAAATATAAGAATAATAAAATGTTTTGTTGTTTTAGTGGTGGGATCTGATTTGGGTAATCAAAGGAAGTGCTGGAAAAGCCTCAGGTGCCCTTCCTGAACACCCCAGCAATCCTCACTCCTCACCCAGGTGTTCTCAGCCTGTCCTTGGTTCCACAGCTCTAAAAGCAAACAGACACAGCTCAGATTGCACAATCCCTCCCTAAATACTTCGAATTTTCCTGCTGTCCGCCACCCTGGAGTTGATTTGGGTGCTTCACCCTCTGAGCAAGGAGCATTCCTTGCTCTGGGATCCCTGCAGGGATCTTTGGGCTCTGAGCAGCTCTGGCAGCACTGCCAGCAGAGGGGGAGAGTCAGAGACACCAAGCTGTGATTTCATCCAGCATCCATCTAAATCAGTGGGAATATCCTCAGTAAAAAGAAAGAAAACTTCCTACTAGAGTGATATTTCCCCCAGTCCATGGGGAAAAAAACCCATCCCAGCTCCTGTACACACCCCCACCTTTCCCTGCTGTTTGTTGTAAAGCATTTATCACTTTTTCTGAACAATTAACAAAAAAAAAACCCCTGCAAAAGGCCACATGTGGCCTCAGGAATAATGACGAAGATGGGAAAAAAACCCTCATAGACCAGAACAAAAAACAGCTCTGAGCAGAGGCTGCCACATGCCCCTAATAAATCTGCATTTGATCGTGAGCTCTAAGTCCTTAAGCACATTGTAGAAATGGGGGAAATCCTCTTTGGGAATTTAGTGACTTAAAAAAAGGAAAAGCAACATAATTCCATTTATTTTAACATCATTAGATGCTGGGAAAGAAACCCTGATCATATCACGGGGTGTGTTCCTGTTATCATCTGTGTGTTTGATACTTGATTGCTGGGACACAAAAGAGTTTTTTGCTGTTATGTGGGAAAGAAGAAACTGGAGCAAGGAATAAAAAGCAGTTCCTACTTTGCACTTTCCCCCCAAGAATTTCTAAGCTATTTATTGTCAGGATAAGGGCATTGAGCTTGGATGGGACAGTGGTGCTGGAAAATGAAGTTTTTCTGCTCTCTGTTCCTGTGTCACTGAAGGAAAATAAAGTGAAATCCAATGTATCCCATCCTTCAGTATCAGCAGAATGGTCTGGGGACTGGATTCCCAAAAAAAAACAACCCAAAAAGTCCCAAAAAACCCAACTAAACCCCAACCAACCAATGAACCAAACACCCTCCACAGCTCCTGTTGGACTGGGAATTTTGCTGCTGGCTTCCATACCAGAAGTCAACCAGGCACAAGGAGCTTGTCTGCTTTTACTACAGGCAAAACAGAATCGAGGCTCCTTTCCCACCTATTTCTCTGGAAGATCCCTCTAGGAAACTCCTTTTCCTCTTTTTTGCCATGAGCACTTCAGCTCCAAAGCTGAGCTGAGGGAGCTGGACGGGCCTGAGGGATTACCCAGGACGGGCCTGAGGGATTACCCAGGACTGGCCTGAGGGATTACCCAGGACCAAGCCATGAAGTTGTCCCTGTTCCCCTCCCGAGGTGTGTTTGCTTTGCCCAGCAGGCAGTGTCCTCTCCTGAGAATTCCAGTTCTCCCTGGTCCATTGGCTCCTGGCTCCCTGACAAGATCTGGATCTTCAAAGCTCTCCTTCCCCTTTTGATGCCATCATATTTGCATTTCGTGGCACCCAGAACAGGCCAGGCAAATTCCTTTAAAGTCCAGCTTATGCTTTGTAGGATTGCCAGATTGGGGGGGAAAAAAACAGCTCAGGAAATGGAGAAATCTCCGGGCTCTTAACAAACATTAAACTCCTGATAAAAAACGATGACAAATTCATCCTCTGCTGACCCAGGTCACCTTTGAACAGACACAAGGTCCTTTATCACTTTGCCAATTCCCCCATTCTTTCAGAGGCCAGGTTTGGGTTTAGTTCTGTTTTCTTTGCTTGTTTATCTCTTAATCTTTGGGTAAATTGCAGCATCTGAATCTGGCCATTGTAGGAATGGGTTCAAAGCTTCCAATCTGACTTCTCACTTAATTCATAGCCAAGGTTTCCATTTCCTCAAATCAGGCAACTCTTCATTTATTTTTGCTGTGTTATGATTCAAGTTTTCAGAGCCCCTTGGGCTTGTACTGATATTATTCCAATAAATACCAGTTGATATTATTCCAATAAATACCAATTTATACCACCAATACTCCCATTCATTTCAGGATTCTTCAGTGGGGGAGGAGTGACTGAACCTCTCTGGATGTGATGGAAGGTTTGGAAATATCCATTGGCCACGTTATCACCCCTTGCTAATGGAGCCCTGATCCCTTAAACGAACAGCTGGGGCTGAACCCAGAATATCAGAGTTTTCCTCACCAAACAAAGCATAGACAGGAGAATGCACCCAGAGAGAATTCTCCCCAAAGGATCAATTTGGGCTGAGATGTTCCCTGCCTACCTGGGGATCACACCTGTCCTACAGGATTTACTCACGGGGCAAAATGGAACTTGGAGCAGCTGGAGACACAAGAGATTTGGTTCTTCTACTAGTTTTTCAAACCCTATTTCTATTAAAAATTTATTTTCAAAAATATGTAGTCTTTGTCTAATATGTAATTACACAACACAACCATCAGCTGCTTTCTGGATGTCTTCAAGCACCTGTTTAAACTTCCAACCATCATTCCAATTTCCTTCCATGCTCTACTTCAGCTAAAGTTCAATTCTATTATTTTCCATGTCAATTTATGTCACAACAAATTAAAAAAATACATTTGAGCACGTGAATCCTTCCCTCTGCAGACCAGTTTTGAGGCACCACATAGCATACACATGAAACATTATTTAAAAACAATTATTCATGGTTTAAAATCAAATGCTCATGGTTTAAAAACAAGTATCCCCACCACATTGACACAGCGACCAGAGAGATGAGTGTCCCTGTCCTTTTCTGTGCTGTGCTGAGGGAGTTTGCCTCAGTGAGAAGTTTCCTTCTAGAATTCACTTTACCCAAGAGCAGAGAGGAAAAATCAGAAATGCTGGATGAATGAAAAACAAGGGCACAGCAGGACTGGGTGAGCTCAGTGAAAGGACTGATGCAAATATGGATTTTCCCTAATGCAGTCCTGCCTCTCCACAGGGAGAAGAGGACCCAAACCTTCACAGACTTGAGCATAAAACATGGAAATATAAAAATTATTAGGAGAGAGAAAAAAAAACCCAAACCAGTTACGGGGACAAGGCTGTTGGTGTGGAGAAGAAAAACAATGGTAAAGAGTGTATAAAGGGAAGAAATAAATTCACCACAAACACTCTTAAACTATGGATACAGACACTCCACTTTGGGTCAAATTAGGATGAAATCAGCAGTGATTTAATTAAAAAAAGACCCAATTAAGCCAGGCTGGCTGCTGCCAGGCAGTTCTGCCCCAACAGAAGGAACGTGCAGCAGCTTTGCCCCGTGCAGGAATGGAAAGGACACAAAAGGAGCTTTACCTTTGCTCAGGCTGTGCCAGCAGGAAGTTCTCTGAAGGTTCCTTTGTGTCTCGCTGCCAGCAGCTCTGTAACTGTGCACAAAAACAGCCCTGGGTTAATAATAAAGGAAGGCACGAGCTGTAAACCCAAAGACTTGGGTTAAACATTGACTCTGGCTCTTGGGAGAGAGCTCAGAGGGGCTGCCTGAGGCATCTTGAGATGGGAAAACTCAGCCTGGTCTTCAGCAGCCTCTCCCCAGCTGGGACAGCCAGGGCAGGGAGCTGGGGCCACCCTGCGCATCCAGGTGAGGTTTCCAAGGCAAGGAGCAGGGAATTCTCCCAGGCAATAAAAGCCCTTCATCAGTGTTCAAATGGCACTGCAAATATTTGCTCATGGGATTGGGGTTGGAGTTGGCCACTGATAGACAACTTTAGAATAAACAGCTTCAGGTTTATTGTACAGTTTGTTTTATTTATTTTTATTTCCTGTAAGAAGTCTTTTGTTTCTGGATTAGCGTGAGGTTGAGGTGAGGATTTCCAGCCTTCACAAGAAGTTCAATTTCATTTTGTGTGGAAGTCACAGCCAGTGTCCTTTTCTGTGCTGATGGAATTTGCCTCAGTGAGAAGTTTTCTTCTAGAATTCACTTTACCCAAGAGCAGAGAGGAAAAATCAAAGGTGCAGGATGAATGAAAATGGCACAGCTGGACTGGGTGAGCTCAGGGGAAGGACTGATGTAAATTCAGATTTCTCCTGGTGCAGTCCTGCCTCTCCAGAGGGAGAAAAAGGTACCCGGAGAAAGGTGAGGGTGGAGTTCAGCCTTCATCCCTCCACAGGAGCTCTGCAGGGCCGTGACCTTTCAGAAGGGTTTCAGCTCCTGCTTTTCCCTTTTCACATCATGTTCAGGTTGCTTATTGAAGATTAATGCAGGCCCTTAAAGATGAGTTCAAACCATTTGGATCTCTGGGTGCAATCCCTGCACAGGGACCGTGTCTGAAACTTAGATATAAAATGGGAAGAGAAACCCAGATCTGAAGGACTAAATTGGAATGAGTTTGTCCCAAGTGAAGCGTGTCCAAATCCAAAGTGGGTTCAAATATAGATTACAAAAGATTATTTGTATTTTAGATTTTAGATTTTAGATGTTGTATTTTAGATTTTGATTTTAGAACATTTGTATTTAGGTTTTAAAAGGCACTTTTAATGACTCTTGTAATGCCAGCTCAGCTCTCCAGCTCTGCCCAGACCCAGGAGAGAGGAGCACAACTCCCCAGAGCCGCCCAGCTCAGGACAAAATGCCCTTTTCTTGTCTGTTCTGGTGCCACCCAGGCTCTGTGAGGTGACCCCAGTCCCTGCCTGGGCATTTTCACAGCCCCAGGTACCCTGGAAATGCAACCCTGCTTTGGTAGTTCTGTAATACAAATTAATAACAATAACTCGACTTGACTGCTTGACAAAAAGCAAATAGTTCGGAAAAAGCTGTCTTAAATCTTTCTATCCCACTTCCCCAGACCGAAAAAAAATCTCCAAATGTTATTTCTTTTGGCAGCTGAAACCTAATCCTACCTTGGTTAACAAAACAGAGAGAACAGGAAGCGCTGTAGAGGAATTTTTCATTCCCTGGGACGTCTTTGATCCCTCTCCCCTCCCTTTTCCTATCAGGTAATTTTCAAATCTCGATGTTTCCAGTTCGTCTACGGATCTTCTTGTTTTGTCTACTCCGGGCAGGCCTTATTTAACTTCCATTTCAGGGATGAAAAGCTGCCCTGCGTGGAGGCTTTGCTGTTGTGTAAGGGGGAACCTGAGAACTGCAGAATCCAGGAGGGAATCCGGTGAAATTCCCAGCCCTGGCTGGTGGAAAACCAATCATGGCTTTGCTTCAGCTCAGGAAAGGGGCATTCAAACCCTACAGGAACCCCAAACAAACCCTTTAAGCATTCTCTCCTGCAGCCACCACTTTTTGTCACTTTGTGTGACTTCCTGACATGAGAAAGGAATTTTTTTGCACCGTTCTCCATCTCAATTTGGGCACATCAGAAATGTGCAAAGCTCCAAATAAATTAATGCTTGATTAATATTTGAAGGAACTTTCTGACCCTTATTCCAGTCCCACACGGAATGCAAGGCTGCATCTCTGCTTTGGGCAATAAAACAAGTCATAATTAAAATATTGATGATTTTGGAAGGGCTTAATTACCACAGAGCAGCCTCCTGCTTGTGGCCAAGACAAGTTTGGAGCTCTCCAAAGCAGGAGATGGCATCAAAATCATAAAAATGCCACAAGGATCATCTCAGAGCAGATAAAACAGCACTTCCTCTGCTTGCAGGGGGATAAAATACACATCTAAAATGATTCAGTATTTCTGTGCAAGTGAGAATATTGATACCTTTATTTATACTTTTTATACTCTTCATCTACAATTTTGTTGTTACAGTTTCATTTATCCTGCAGCTCTCCATGAAATAGAATTTAGAGGGTAATTAGGAAATAGTGCATGATAATCAACAATGATTCTGTCACCCATTTCTTTATTCCTTTATTCCCTTTATTCCCTTTATTCCAGGCTACAACTGGAAGCCACTGGAACAGAGGAATTCCTTACATGATTCCACTCCTGATTGCAGCTCCGGAGTTAGACTCCAATCTTTTATGCCCATTTTCCCCCCTCTCCTTTTCTCCTTTACTCAAAGATGGCCAATTTTTCTCATTCCTTCTCTTCCCTGAGCAGCAAAATCCTCGGGAAGTGACTGGAAGGCAGAGCAGATGGAGAAATTCCCTTTCTTTCTGGCTGTAACCTGTGTAAACCCAGGAATGCTTCCATTACTGCCCTGTGATATAACAACCTGCACATGATGAAGGTGGATTCGCGGCCGTCATCGACTCCGCTGGGGCTGAAAGCAGCACATTGCCCAGAGCTCCATTTGCAAAACGTGCATTCACTGCTCTGCACTTCCAGCTGTTTACAGCTCCCAGTGCCTGCAGCAAAGAGCTGGGAATGACTTGGGGACTCGATAACACTCACAGGGCTCAGTGACACTCAGGGCTCAGTGACACTCAGGGCTTGGTGGCACTCCCAGGGCTTGGTGGCACTCAGGGCTCAGTGACACTCAGGGCTTGGTGGCGCTCTCAGGGCTCAGTGACACTCAGGGTTTGGTGGCACTCTCAGGGCTCAGTGACACTCCCAGGGCTTGGTGGCACTCAGGGCTCAATGACACCTTGCTTTTCTTTCCCATTTTCCCCCTTTTCCACTGGAATTCTTTCCAGAATAAGACAGGCAGGCCAAGCGTGCCCAGGGTGAGCAGGACAAAGGCATTGATGGGGTTTGGGTGTCACCCTGGGGACCCCAGAGGGGCTGGAGCCTGGAGGGTGGGAGGCACCAACCCTGGAGGGTGGGATGGGATCCATGGATGGGATGGGATTGGATGGGATGGGATGGGATGGGATGGGATGGGATGGGATGGGATGGGATGGGGTGGGATGGGATGGGATGGGATCCACGGGATGGAATGGGATCCACGGGATGGGATCCACGGGATGGGATGGGATCCATGGGATGGGATGGGATGGGATGGGATGGGATGGGATGGGATGGGATGGGATGGGATGGGATGGGATGGAAGATGGATGGCACCAACCCTGGACTCGATGATCCTTGTGAATCCCTTCCAATCAGGACATTCCATGATATCCTGGCACTGACCCCCCTTTTTCCCATGGGGAAGGGGCTTGCAGAGGCTGGAACTGCTCGGTGCATCGTGTGGGTGACTTGTGCCTCATCAAGGACACCTTGGGTTGCTCCCCACTCGTGTATCAGGCCAGAAGAAAGAATTACAGACCTCAGCTTCCATGGTTTCGGGATGTAGCAGAGGAAGGATGGGCAAATTAAATGGAGATCCACCACTCCTGTCTGTTTTTCATATTAAAGAGTTCGTTTTCCATCACCTTAGAACAATTCTCCCCCATTCCCACCAGTCCTCTCCTTGGGTTTTGAAGGCTGTGAGAGAAAGGGAAGTCAGGAAAAAGATGTGGCGGCTTTTTGTTGTTTTTAAGTGAAGGAGAAAGCTCGGAAAATAGAATCCCTCACTCCCTGTGTATCCCAGCATCTCTGGGACCATCAGATTTTTCAGGTGCACAGAACCACTGTCCTGCAGGTCCCAGAGTTCCATGGGATCTTGCATAAATCCTTCCATGATTCTGGGATTTAAGATACCACAACTGACAGGAAAAAGAGTTTTAGAAGGTCATTGGGAAAAAGTAAACAAACAAAAAATGTTGGCTTGACTCTACAGATAATGAGACTTAATGATTTTTTTTATTTCCAGTTTAATCTTTGTGCATTCTTATGGAAACAGTCTATTTTGGGGTGAGAGTTCTTCATTAAATAATAATAATAATAATATTAATAATAATAATAGCAATAATAATAATAATAATAGCAATAATAATAATAATAATAAAACAAAAGAACAATAATGGAATGAAACTGGAACTCCAAACCGTGCTGCACTGTCAGATCCTTTTATGCAACTCCTCCAGTGTCCTCCATGAGTTGTAGGCCTGCTTTTTCCTGCCTGTGTGCCTTCCTGCCTTTCAAAGTGCCACGATGGGAATTGTTATTTTGAAAAGCAAGACAATAAAATTTTATTAGACAGAACAGGCTGGTTCTGTCCTGGGCTGGCCCAGTGGCAGTGCTGGATGGAGGAAGCCCCAGGCCAAGCACAATAAGGAGACAAGCCCTGGAATGTGACATTGGCGTTTGTCCCCGATGGATTCCTCACCTTGGAAGGAAGATTTCACCCCGCAGGAAACTCTTCTCATTCATTGACAGCTGCAAAATGAGAGAATTGTTCATCCTTCAGTTGTTGTAGGAGTCAAAAATAGCTCTGAGCCCCACCAAGAGCCCCTTGGCAGCCCAGGAGAGCTCCCCTTGCTGCTGCCCTGGGCTCTGGGCTGCAGTTTTAGATATTTTGGTTAAATTTTCAAATATCCTGGGAGATGTGACCTCTCTCATTTCTCTCTGCAGCCTCTTGCAACCTAAGAAACAGTTTAAAAGTTTTCCCTGCTACATGCTAAATATTCTCACCCCTTCACAAATAGCTGTTGAGATGTTTCCTTTCCCTTTCACCTGCCCGATTTTAATTTTTTTTGATTCTTTGATACATCCAGCGGGTGGAAAATGTTATATTTTTGGTAAATTCCTTTCCTGTGCAGAGCTGAAAAAGGAGCCCGGGGTCAGCTCCAGGTTTCACACGACTGTGGCCAACCCTGGTGCTCACCCACATATAAAAATGCAAATTGTATTTACCTGTGGTGAAGAGGTAACATTTAGTAGCCAAATTCCTTTTTATAAGTATTCACAAATGCTGTTTGCATAACACAGCACCATAATCTGATGTTTTTTAGTTGGGCCTGTAATCAGGTCTCATAAATTGGCTGCTATCTAAAGGGTTTATTTTTATTAAACAAGTAAATAGCACAGCCCAGGAACTTTCCTGTGGCCAGGCTGCCACCTCTTCACCAAGCTTTTTTATTTTTTTATTTCAAGAGACTCCTTTTGGTGCGTTTCTCCTCAGGGAATTCCTGGCTCTGTGCAAGGAGTTCAGGCAGCTTTCCCAGGAGAAAACTCCAGTAGGTGAGACCATGTAAATCCACATTTTTCAGGGCTATCTGACACAGTTTATCCCCAGGCCAGGATTGAAACCCACATTTCACAAAAAGGGTACATTGGGACTTTTTCAGACCTTTAAGAGGAGGATACAAAACCCCAAGCTGGTGTCACTGGATGAATGTGCAAGAATTTCTTGAAGAAGCTGTGTTCTAAATCTAGCATAACTTTAAAAGTAATTAAAATCTACACAAAATATTGTCTGAGGAGTTTATTTACAGCATATAATTTATAGTAATTGCTGCTTGAGTGGAGGCCATGGCTGACAAACTGGGAAAATCCTGATTTCAGTTTTTCTTGGGAACTCAACGCTCATCTCAACAATCCCAACCCAACTGTTCTCCTTATCAGAACAAAACACACCTACAGGGCTGTAAAAACTGACTTGGGGGTGGGGAAAACAGATTTCTTATGAACTGGAAGAGATAATTCACCTGGATTCTGGGAATAAATGTGACCTGTGGAGAAGGAGCAGCTCCTGTGCATCTCATTTTGAGCTCATTTCCCAGAGCTTAGAGGGCTCTTGTCCAGGGATGTAGTTTTTGATTAAAGACTGAGCTAGGCCAAAACCACAGATCCCAAAACCTCTTTGGCTTTCCCAAAACACAGCTCTTCATGGGAATTCAACATCTGTCTGTGAACGAGCTGAGCCAAAGCCTGACCTGCACCGCGGGTGAACTTTGGGAAAGTTCCGTTTCCTTTTTGGAGCTGGGTTTGCTCCCTCCAGAGGAGCCATCCCAGGAAATCACTCGGGGTGTCGATAAACCCACAAATAATTCTTCTAGGTGTTCTATATCCCGGCTGTTTGGTGCCAAAATGTCCTAACCAGCTCCCTCCAGGTGATATCTATTTAGTGAGCAGCCACGTGTGGGACCTCGCTCACCTAAAGGGATTAACAGCAGTGGAAACTATTTGAGGAATTGCAGGTGAGGCATTTCACTGTGCCCAGGGGGATTTCTGACCTGCTTTTCATAATGAAGACGGTGCTTTCACAAGGTCACCGGCAGCATTCAAACCTGCCCCAAGAAATGCAGCCAGCAAAGAGCTGGGATCAAGGAAAAAAAATGGGAATGATATTATTATTGTATCCCTCACCCCGTGGATAAAGCAGGATGGGTCTCCAAATGCAAACACCCAAGGGGTGATTGAGGATCTCAGGGATGCTGCATCCCCAGCAGATCCCAACCCTTTCTTTCGAGTGCTGAGGTGGGAAGGCTCTCCAGAAAAATTCACATTTGTCTTGCACGGTGTGTGTGAATTTAGAAATGTTTGCAGGCAGAGCCCCTGGGCTGCTCAGCATCCTCCCTGTGCCTCAGGCACAGCAGGCAAGGAAAAAGTTTGGTTTAGCAACCACAGAGAAGTGAATAAATAAAATAAGATAAAACAAGGCAGCGAGTTCGTCTGTTGGCAAATCATTTCATTAATACAAAGATTTCCATCTCCCGTACATCACAGACATGACTGAGGAGGCAAACTCTGTGCAGTGAAACCTCCTTGGGCATGGAAACAGGAATTCTGTGTGCCACTAATTAACTGGATAAATATCCTGAGGTGGGTGGGTGAAATGACTGGATTGTTATCCAGGAATCAGGAATCACCTCCATGATTTGCTGCTCTGGAGTTAAGCTCCTGTCAGGGGCAGTGAGGGAACATCCCAAGGGAGCAGGAGAAGGGAGGGCAGAGCATTCCCTGGCTGCTCCTGGTCCTGTTGGAGCTGCATTAACAACACCCAGCCAATAATCCCCAGGTCAGCCACCAGTGCAATTTCCATCCCATAATTGCACCATGAGCCACCCCAGGCCGTGCTTTTCCAGGGGATTATTGCACTCCAGTGAGAGCTGGAGCCGCTTGGCCTTTGGCCTCCCAGAACCACCCAAAGCTCTCAATAATCTCCAGGGCTCTGCTCCCTGTTGTGTCTTTCTCAGACAAATGGAAAACACATTTTCACTTCGAGCTAATCCCCATTAAACAGCCCTGAGAGCAGGCAAACCCTTGAGCTGATCCTAATAATAATAAAAAAGAACATATTTAGAAACAAATTAGCCTTGTAAGTGAGGCAGTGCAGGATCATTCTGTGGAACCACGGCTGGACAGATGGGATTTGCTGCTCCCAGGGTGTTCCTGGGCCTGAGTGACACCAACCACAGGGAACTCAAACCCAGGGATGAGCTGGGCTCTCCACAACCAGCTCGAATTGTGATGTAAATTGGAGTGGGGACTTCTCAGGGCTGGGAAATGATGCAGAGTTGCGGGGTTTGGTGAAAAAGAGGAATTCTGAGCAGGCTGATGCAGAGAAGGGAGCTCCACCTGGCTCCCCTGGGTGCTGAGAGGGGCACCCAGCATGGGAAGGACATGGAGCTGTTGGAGAAACTCCAGGGGAGGCACCAAGGGGATCAGAGAGATGGAGAAAGTCTGAGAGAACTGGGATTGTTCAGCCTGCAGAAAAGAAGCTTTGGGGTGACCTCGTTGTGTCCTTCCAGTGCCTGAAGGAGCTACAGGAAAGATGGAGAGAGGCTCTTTCCAAGGGTCTGGAGTTACTGGAGAAGGGGGAATGGCTTCACACTGATAGAAAGTAGGGATAGATGGGATTTTGGGAAGGAATCCTTCCCTGTGAGGGTGGGGAGGCCCTGGCACAGGGTGCCCAGAGCAGCTGTGGCTGCCCCTGGATCCCTGGCAGTGCCCAAGGCCAGGCTGGAGCAGCCTGGGACAGTGGAAGGTGTCCCTGCCATGGCAGGGGTGGCACTGGATGGGCTTTAAGGTCCCTTCCCACCTGAAGCATTCCCTGATTCCATGATTCAGCAAAGTGTGTGCTGGGTTATCCTGAGCCACTGAGCAGAGTGTTACTGATAGGAACCTCAGCTCTGGGTTTTTTGTTAGTGAAGCCCAAGAGAACGATTTTTTCAGGATGATCTATCAAACTCTTTCATCTCAATACCTTTTCTCCTGGGCCACCTCCACTATTGCATCAATGCTGCCCCAACAGAGCACAGCTCCTGGCCTGGAATCCAGCTCCCAGCAGCACCCAAAGGTGCAGCATTCCTGTAGAACACCTTTGCCAACGAGTCCCTGCTCCCCAGGGAATCCATTTCTCCTGATCCGTGCACACAGGGAGCATTTTTGGACTCGTGTCCCCAGCTGTGGTGCTTGGAACGTGGAGCAGAGCTCTCCTTCCTCGCCAAGCATTGTTTTGAGCATGGCTTGTGAGGGCTGGGGTTGGTTTGGGGCTGGCCTCTTTCCTGTTGCTGTTTTTGGGAGCGGAGGGCTGTGCATGGAAAATGGCTCGGTGAGCTCTCTGCTCTGCTCCCACTGCTGCTTATTTTTAATTCTCCGTTCCCCACTCCAGGCACTGCTTACATCCAGAGATCATTTAGGATGTGCAAATGTCTTAACAGCCCATTCCAAAGCCCACTGAGGCTTTCTCTTTCCTTCTGTAGACTTTGGTTGGGCCACAAGTAAACAAGCAGGAAATCTGAGTTGTTTTAACCTTTGTTCCACCTCTCTCCTTTCCTGCACTGACTGTGTTACTTCATTTGTTACCTCGCACCTATTTAAAGATAAAAATTCTTCCAGCTGAGAGTCATACCTTTAATTCTTCTCTTTTTAACTTTCACAGGTTTTGATTTATCGCTTCTAACCACTTTCAGTGGCTTGGATTTGTTGGGTAAGTGCACATGGTGACAGAGTTAATTTTTGCCCTTGTGCCTTTGCAGGAAACAAGAACGTGGAGGATAAATCTTCTCTGGGGTTGGGTTTTATTTCCTCTGTTTTTTTCCCCCCTGTTATCCCAGCCTCATGCCTTGGCATGGAGGGGGGTCAGGGTAAGCTGAGGAGAGTCTGTGCTCTGATTTTTGAGGAGGTGAGGAACAATCTCCACCTCCTTTAATCCATGGAAGATGTTTGGGAGGGCTCTTGCAGGTGAATTTTCCAACTGGCCATGGTGCCCACATCCATTCCTGTCCCCTCCCTCCATTCCTGTCCCTTCCCTCCATTCCTGTCCCTTCCCTCCCTTCCCTCCCTTCCTGTCCCTTCCCATTCCTGCCCCTTCCCTCCCTTCCCTGCCCATTCCTGCTGTTCCATGGGGCAGCCATTTCCAGGATGATGCTAAAAATTTTGTTTCTAATTGATGCCAGTGTTAGAAACTGCTCCAGAGCTACTCCTTGCATGGTGTTTGCAAATTCTCTCATCCAAGCAATTGGGTAAAAAGGATGAAAAGAAGCCAAATTCCGGCTGCCTCCACAAGCACTGGCCACTGCCACGCTCAGCTTTGTATTTTCTGTCCCCCTGCACAGGGAACTTTTCCACTCATCCAAACACTGCCTTGCATTGTCCCATGTATTTTAGAAATTCCAGATATTTGACAGTGTCTTCATTCACGCTGCAAACAGGAAAATGGAATAGAGTGGGTTGTGTTACCTGCAGGCCCTGCTGGGCCTTCCCTGGGGCAAAGAAGAGAGCTTTTATTCTTCCAGGCAATCCTTGCTGGAAAACAGAAAAATTTCCAGCTCCCAAAAGCCTGTGAGGGCCACAGGCTTTGCTTTGCAGTGGATAAATTCAGATCAGACCCAGTGTTATCCCCTGCAGCTACACTGTGGCCACTTACTTGGGATTTAATGGCTTTTATGATGGCCTCAGTTGGCTTGAACAGAAATAGTTAGCAAATAGTAGTTAAAATTCAAACAGCCATTAAAGTCTGGTCCTGACAAGATGCAGCTACTCTGTTCCTAATGGACTTTTCCCCACAAGGACACATTTGTTAAAGGAAAAATGTTCCAAATATTTGGCCGGTTGACAGTGGAAAAAAAAAAAAAAGAAAAAAGGAGAGAGCAAATTCTAAAGTTGTGAGGGAGCTGTGGTGGCAGGGTCAGGCTGCACACATCAGCAGATCCCTGAACAGGACAGGCAGCAGTGCCCCTGGGAGAGTTTTCCATGAGTTGACTTTATTTGAGCAGCCCTGCACTCACACATCCCTGGGAGGTGGTGGGGAAAAGCTGCTGGGAGTTCCAGGAGTGATGTTGGACCCCTCATCCAGTCAAATAAAGCCTCTCCTGGCTGCTGCTGGAGCCTGCAGCAGCTCAGAACTGCTCTGGCACAATTAATTCTCCATTATGGGTGGAGAAATTGAGTCAGGAACACTCAGGGGCCTAAGATTTGATGTCTAGAGGTGCTCATGATGTGGCAAACACCATGCCCAGAGTTTGGGGCAAGAATTGGGAAGTTTGGCATCAATTCACGGAGGCAGAAGAACCTGTACAAACCACAGCCTGCAGGTAATTTTGGTTTAGTTCATTTAGGAGCACTGAAGCTGTGAACAAGTGGATATTTCCCATCAGAACAGAGCTGATTCTTGGTTTTACGCTGGATTTCCTCCCTGTTGCTCCCTGTAAAGGTTTGAAACACAAGCTTCATGAATGGATCAGCACCCAGAGCCCTCCCGTGGATGAGCAGAAGGGTTTGATGAATTTCCATTATTTGCCAACACAAAGAGGTATCCTGGAGGTGACAACACTCCAAATTTTCCACCTGACCCACCCAAGCATTCAGATCTTCCAGCTGCTCCAGGAGCTTCGTTGGGTTAAGTGCAGAAAGGGCTGGAGGCAAAGGTGTGTTTTGTATTCCATGATTTCACTTTGTTCAGAGCAGATGAAAGTGCAAACAATAGAAACAACTTCTTTTAAAACCGCAATTAAAAAAGAAGGAAAAAACCCCTCACCTAGGAATAATTAAATTTAATTTTGTTTCTAATTGATGTTGGTGTTAGAAACCACTCCAGAGCTACTCTTTGCAAGTTCTCTTTGCCAAATGAGCTCTTGGAGTGACAAGAGGAGATCTAATAAACCTCCTGATCCTCCTCTGCCTCCTCCCAATGCCTGAGATTTGTTGATATTTTGAATTAAGTTTTTTACTCATGGTTCTGGCGCTTCCAGTTCTCCAAATATCCACGGTCAGATTTTTTTTTCTGCCATGTGATTTCTGTTTCAGCCTCTCAGTGCCTGATCTAAGTGTGTCTTTAAGGGACTCATTCCCAAATTACCCAAAGTTTTAGAGAAAAAGCCAAAATCTCTCATCCTTTCTCTCCTGTTACATCCACACTCCAGAAATCTCAAAGGAAGCTGCACACCTTTCAAAATGAGAACCTGTTGGTACCTGGTTTATATTTGAAATATCAGTCCCTACATTTTGGCCAGGTTGAATGTGATTTAAAGTTCATTAGGCAAATTAGCATCAATATTAATGAGAGCAGCTCTCCCTGGACTTCCAACCTCAGCAGCCACTTGCTTATTTCTTAATATTGCTGTGTTTCTTTAGAGATTTATTTATATTTATTTTATTTTCATTCAACAAAGACGTGCACACACACCATTAAGAGATATATTTTTGGTAAGAAAAACCTGATCCTGTGAGCTGAGGCCACTTTTTTATTGAATATTCTGAGCTGTTCTTGCCCATTCTGCACCCGTGCAGGCAATGAGTGATAATAAAAACATCTGGAGTGGCTTTCTGCACTTGGTTTCACATCAGCTGAAGGCTGACAGATAAAGCTCAGCCCTGACAGACCACACTCAGCCTTTGTTTCTCCCCCCAAAACTCATTTTGAACTTCCCAGTGACGAGGTGGACGTTAAGAAGAGGGAGAAACCTTCGTTCTCACCTATAAAAGCTGCAGCTGTTTTCCTGTTTTTATAGAAAGCAGCGGGCAGATCTGCTGTGAGAGAGCCCGAGCTCTGCTGCAGAGAGCTGTTCACCTTGAGGGGTGATGTCAGAGCCATAAATAACACGGAGATGTCCTTAAAGGCCCATCAAAAATGATGTGAAAAGGAAGTGGGGAGCAGGGAAACGAGCGTGCTCTGCACAGCAGGCACATGCTAAACATCACTGCCATGAGGGAGGCGAGAAATAGCAGGGGAAAAACAATAAAGGAGGAAAGGAAATAACAGAGTTTCTTCTTTGGAAGTCAGTTGTGCGTTCTGACACTTGACAGAGAAGGATTTCAAAGGTATCAATGGTTAAAGAACTATTGATGGATCCAATTTTTAGTGCCAATTTCAGGTTTGCTGTTTCATTCTCCTGAATATAAATAACTATGCAGAATATCAAAGTAATTGTTATATTTGAAAAGAAAAAGACACTTCGAAAGAGTAACTTACAGTAATACGACAGTAATAATTTCCTGTCTGGGAATATACAGAATATCAAACTAATTGTTATATTTAAAAAGAAAAAGACACTTTGAGAGAGTAACTTATAGTAATACAAGAGTAATAATTTCCTGTCTGGGAATATACAGAATATCAAATTAATTGTTATATTTAAAAAGAAAAAGACACTTTGAGAGAGTAACTTATAGTAATACAACAGTAATAATTTCCTGTCTGGGAATATACAGAATATCAAACTAATTGTTATATTTAAAAAGAAAAAGACACTTTGAAAGAGTAACTTATAGTAATACAACAGTAATAATTTCCTGTCTGGGTATATTTCCTCTGATGGAGTCTAAAGCTGGATGAATCTTTTTCCTCTGTCCATAACCACATCTTCCTCTTTTCCCTTTTTTTCTCTCTGTTATATTCTGATCGTGTGGCAAAAATTCCGGCTGTTGCCATTTGTGCTCTGACACTGCGTGTTATTAAATTTCCACCTCACTGCCATTACTCACTCCCTTGGGACTGCTGGGTTCTTCCCCTTTGGTATTTCCCTCCTCCAGCATCTGTGTTTCAACCCTGACTTTTCAAGAAGTTCAGCATCATTGATGAAAATGTTAAAATCAGTTTAATTTGAGAATTGATCCCAAGGAGCCTCATATTTGCGCTCTCTTCTCATGTGTTCTCTTTGGTTAAAACATCCTTTCCTTCCATGTCTTGCACTAGGCTGGATCTCTAGTTTAATGAATATCTTGGACTTTTAGTTTAATGAATATCTTGGATTTTTAACTTAATGAATATCCTGGATCTTTGGTTTAATGGATATCTCTGCATGTGGTAGTCCAGGTAAATTTGCTTCCCCTATCTGGTGAAGCTCAGTAAACACTTAACAGTAAACAGGTTCACAATTAACCACAAGTGACCTTGGGAAAACCTTCTCTGACTCTGATCCCTCCTCCTGGACAAGTCTCAGTGCCTGGCAGTGACACTCCAACAAAATATTCCGTGTGCTCCACTTGCTGCTCTCTGCTCCTGGTGCAGATCCTCCAGGAGAACAGGATGAGAACTCGTTTGCTTCCCTCTGTCCCACCCCTTCCACTGGTGCCTCAGGGTTTCAGCTTTTATTTTCCATCTATTTGTAACCCTGCACCCTTCTTTAGTGCAGAACTCTGAACTCCACACACAGTGTGAGCTGCTGCTCTCCCATTTGGGGCAGACACAACAATTCCTCTCCAGGCCTGGCAATCAAGGACACCTGACTGTCCCAGGCCCTGAGAGATGGAAACAAAAGTGAGTTGGGGAGAGCAAACTTGGGGTAAATGAGTTCATTAGCTGAAGCTGTAATTGGGAGATGAACCCCCAATATGCAAATGGACCAAACTTATAAAAGTGTGAAACCCGTGAGCCACTGTCCATTTTTGGGTGGGCTTTGTCTGCCCTAAATGGACCTGCGGGCCCTTCAATAAATAGAACAGCTTTTAATTCCCTTAGTTTTGTCTGGCCTCTGTTTTTAGGTAGCCCCAAAAGGCATCCCCACCACCCAGGATGGCTGGAGCTGCTCTGCTCCTGAGCTCAGCCCTGGTACCTGCAGCTCTGGCAGGGTTTGGCTCCTTGGAGAAGCCCAAAAGGAGAAGCAGCAGGGAAGGGAGAGGGTAAAAAGCTGAGCTCTGCTCTTCAAAACCAGCAGCGTAGCCACAGGAGGTGAGCTCTGTGGCCATGGCTTCCAAATGGCATCATCAGCTCATTTTTGTGGTCTTTAACTTGAAAACTCTTGCCGTGGCTCTCTGAGCAGAACAGCTGCCTCCCAAATGCTCCAAACGCCTGGAATCAGCTCCCCAAGAGCACCCGTCTGAGGGTGAAGCCTTTTTTCTGGTCTTAGGAAATAAAGGCTCAGACAGGGTCAGAGGGTTGGGGTCGTTTCCCTCGGGATTTTAATAGGATCCCATTCCATGGCTTCTGCTGTCCAGGTAGAACGCGTCGCCAAAGCCCCGTCCCCCCAGTCGAGTGTACAATTAAAGACTCTACACATTAGCAGCTCTACCAGAGGGCCCAAGAAGGGGCCTGGGTGGGCTAACTTCTAGTTTACAGAATCTGTCCTACTAGGAGACCTTGAGGGCTCGTGAAAACAGGGTGTTTGGCCTCTAACTCTACGTGCCTTCAGAGGTGTTTAGTCTACCGGCCTCGTAAACACCATGAAACCAGGCTAAACTATCACCTAAAGCATCAAAAGTGTGCATGCTGATACTTGTGAATGTAGGGAACAGTGTAAGACATATTCAGGAGAAAAAGCAGAAAAAATCCTTCAGGCATCAGGGGAAGGGCTGTGCTGGCACTCGGGAGCTGCAGCCTTTGTGACATGGCACTCTCTGCTCTGTCCTTGTTCAACCCCTCATTGTTTCCCAGGCAGGGCAGATCTTCTGCATTAGAGCAGGGTTTGGTATTGGGAAAACGTGGGGACTCCAGAAATTGTCCTGGCTTGTGTAACCTTGGCCTCAGCTGCTTCCCGCTCCTTGAACACCAACTTTGACACCGCTTTCCTCTGAGGAAATGGGAATAAAAGAGTGCTGGGGCAGAAAGGAGAGACATCCTCAGTGCTGGTTTGGCAGTTTTTTGTTACAGAGCTGCTGCAAACTTTATAAGGAGGAGAATAAATGAGAAAATGCAGCCCAAAGTTTTCTTGCAACCTGAAAATCATCTTCTCTGATGGTCTCAGAGCAGAAATTTGATGCAGGTTTCCCATGATGACCACCCTGTGTGTTCAGAATGGAATCTTTTCTTCCTTATCACGGTCCCATGGGGGGTTTTGTGAGCCAAAAAGATCCTCAGGTCGTGGAGCAATGTGTTGTCAGCCAAAAGCACCAACTCTCTGCTGATTTCCAGAGTTGTTTCCATGGAAATGGGTCCTTTCCATGCCAGGAGCATCTCAGCAGAGGAGTGAAACGAAGGGGACACTCGCCTGTGTTCAGTTTTTGGCTCCAGGAGTGCCAAAGCCTTGCAAGAATGCGGACCTCACTTTGGATGGAATCAGCTCTTCTGCTTTTGTTTGGTTCAGTCTCCACTGGCCTTTAAGGGTTTGGGGTTTTCTGCCAGGCACAAATGGAAAAAATGGCCTCTTCCTTTGGGAGAGGGAGCCAAAATCTCTACTGGTAAAAATAGTGGTTTGTTTATTTAAACCCCATCTCTGTCAAAACAACAGGATGATCTTATACTGGTAACTGACACTTGCTCATGAGAGAAAGTGCTCCCAGAAAAGCTGGAAGCTGCTCCAGTGCTGCTTTCCAGCAGACACCCCACCAGTCTGGAAATATTTGCTCTCCTCTCACCTCCTGGTGTGCCCCAGTGCAGATCCCACCGTGGCACCAGGCTCAGCAGGGAATTCTGCTCCTGCAGAACAATTCCTGCTCCTCGAGGCAAAGATCTTTAAAAACAGCCATGGAAGGGAGATTTAAGTTACATAAGTGAGATTTTTTTTTCAAGTCTGAATTAATCAGTGGTCAGCTCAAGCCATGTGTGACACGAGGAGTTCCAGCAAGCTTAAAAAATCATGCCAATATTCTATTTCCAGAGCCTCATTATGCACATATCATTTTCTTAATCCACTAAATCTGTGATGACAATGATCTCTTATCCTTTTATTCGTACGAGGCAGAAGAGTCCTTATTCATCCCAGCAGCTTAGAGGCACTGGATGATAATAATAGCAGTAGTAATTTGTGCCTCATAGTAATGAATTTCATGGGTTGCTTTGTTTTCTAAAAGCTGCCTTTTCTCCTCGCTGAATTTCGCTGCCATAAAGTTTGTGGCAGGCTTATTATTTTAATACTATCACTCAGGGTGAGTAGGAGCTAAGTTTGGTGCATTCAACACTTCCAGGCTCTGACTTCACTGCCAAAAATCCTGCGTGGATTCGAGGGAGACAAAGGCTATAGAGCAGGAGGATCTGCAGTTCAAACTGATGTTTCTCAGTGGGATAGCTGTGAAATGTTTGTTTGCAGATGCAGAGCGGTGCCCAGCTTGTTTGTTCACAGCTTTTTCAGAGTATAAAGCCATTGTGACCCACGGATCTGATGAGCTGCAAAACACAGGCAAGGGAGCTGTGCCCAGTAATTGGTGCATTAATTTAGTAACTGGTGCTTTAATGCCCATCAGAAATCCAGGCAAGAGTCATTTTCCGTCAGAAATACAGGAAACGCTGGATTTAGAGATACATTTAATACTAATTTATTTCACACTATTCACAGCTATTCATACAGCCTGTGCAAGTGCTAAAAAAGTATTTCCTGAGATCCTTGGTTGTGACAAATGTTTCCAGCTCTTGTCATTTGATCAGCACTTTAATAACCCCGTAGATAAACGGGTGATGTAATGAATGAGCTCATGCACTTTAAACTCGAGCTGAACATAAAAACCTCACTTCAATCAAATGAGAATTTTGTAGGATGGCAGGGTTCTCGGTGGAGAATGCAGACAGCACTTCAGCCTTCCCTCAGAGAGCTGCCACAAAAGCTCCTGCTGGAAGGAAAGGTTTCAGTGCTGGAAGGCAAACTGGGATTGCTGCTAACCCACTGGTTTGTGTGCTCTGCTCCTGCCTCCTTCCCCAAGGTGAGCAGGGAGATAAGGACCACTTATTTTTCCCCTCTGAGCTGCTGCCTTGGCTGCCCTTGAGCTCTTGTGCACATCCAGATCCGTGTGGGATCCAGGGGACACCTGCCCAGGTCCCTGAGGAGCTCTGGGAGCACCTCCAGCATCTCCTGGCCCATCACCCTCAGCCTTCCTCCCCCATCTGCTCCGTCCTTCCTCTCTGCAGGGGCTTTATAGGAAGGTGACTCCGGGAAGTGTCATTGGGAAGGGTGACTGGGGATTATGGAGTGTCCCTAACACGATTTGACAGCCTGGGCCACCTTCCTGTCACTGCAGAAAATACGTGCTCCTGCTTTGCCTCCCCTTGCCTAAACGCTGCTTTTCTGAGCCTTGTTCTCCACACCGGGGCTCTTTTTATCCAGATCACTGTAGACTAAGCAGGATTATAAAACCAGATTTATCCAAGGCCATAATACTGTAGTTGCAAGGAGCACTTTCCAGTGGCTGTGAGGTGCTTAATCTTTTAGATTAACTGGAAATATCTATGGCTTTAAAGCGCTGGTTTGCGTCACGTCCCCAAAGCCGCTTTATGTTGGGAAACATTAGAACAGTGATTAAAAAATTGACTCTGCCCGTGGATTCTGCACGGAAACGGGGAGGGGAAAGCACCAGTTCTTGACAGTTGAGTGCATCTTTGTCCTCCCAGGTAGCCAGGCTCCCGTGGGTGGTGGAGCTTCCATGGATGGTGGAGCGTTTCCTGGAGATGTGGGAGGAGAGAAGGGAAACACCAGGACATGCTCTGGTGACACGGGACAGCACCTCCCCTGCCACTGCCCAGCCGCCTCTGTGGCCCTTTAGAGCTAAATATTAGCCAGAAAATCAAAAAGCACCTCAATAAAGCAGGGATGGACCAGCAGGAAGAGCTTCACTGCAGCTCCCCCTTGGCCTCACCTTTCCCTTTCTCCCTCTGCTGAGCTCCACCTCCTCCCACCTTTCCCCATCTCATTCCATTTGCAAAGATTCCTGATCCCAGCCCATCCTGAGACACACCAGGTCACAACAAGAGACGTGGATGGGATTTAAACTGCAGGAATACCCACGCCAGGGAGCCCACCTGGAGCTGGAGAGTCCTGTGGGACACCTGGGTGCTCATTCCCTGGCCTGGAATGCCTTTTTCCACCTCCAGACCCATTCCCTTTTCCCTCCAGACTGCTGGGAAAGAGGCATCAGGGCATCTCCTCTGCCTGCCAGATGCCTGCACAGGGCTTGGAATTTTTGTGAATTAATAAAGTCACCCACAAGCGCCTGGAGCTTTTTATTGCCTGTGCAGCCACTGAGCTCATGGGGCCAGCAGTGAAAACTCTGCCCAGGTAGGAGAGGCTGGGAGTGCTTCTGCTGGTGATAATATTCTAAAAAAGGAAACGGCCAGGAGAAAAACACTTCTATAAATTTGTTTAGAGAACATGCAGTGACCGTGAATCCTGCTATAAATACCCCAGGCTATAGGTTTCAGGGATTCTTCACCGGATTGGTGCCGTGCCTTGTCACAGACCTTGGTAACAGGAGCCTCATGATGGTTGTGATAAACTGTTTTTATTCCTTATCTCCCTCTCTTCCCTCCTTCCTTCCAGCTCCACCAGGCTTTTACCCCGTACTGTTTATTTCTCACCTCATGGAAAATTTTTGACCGAGAAAAAGATCACTTCAGTTGGAAAACCAAAAATGTCCAGCCAAAACCAACGTTTTCATTGTTTGGCTGAAAATGAGAGGTTTGCCATTTTAAGCTTAAAGTTTTTGGTGTGGAGCCAAAATAGTTTTGCTTTTTGCCCAAAGTCTGCAGTAAAAATTCCCAATTTTTCAGGGAGGCAGACACTTGTTTTTACATCAACAAGGGAAAAGTTAAAAACCTGAGTGCTCACCAGAAGCACTTTAGACAAAAGCAGCTCTAGACAAAAGTCCTTTCTCCTTTAAATAGTGAGAGAAACACGTTCCAGTTCTTCTCCCTGCTGCATGGACATGGAAGAGCTGCTGGAGATCCTGTGCCAAAAGGATTCATGATTGGAACAGAGGTGACTCCGTGATTTCTGTGTTTGATGGCAACTGGGGTGGTCCCCACGCTGTCCTTGTCCCCTGCGTGGCAAATCCCAGCTCAGACCCGTGAGGAGCAGTGCTGGACAGGGAGCCTGGAGCTGTGTGGTGGCTGCAGCCCCAGAGCTTTGATAACAACCCTATAAATCCTCATTTCTGGGGTGAGCTGTGCCCTGCTCACAGTCGTGGATTTTCATTCCATTGGGGAGCGGGATTTTCCTCGCTGCCATTCCTGAAGTGACTCCAACAAAGAATTAAATGAGAGAAAGCCGTTTTATTTCTGACACCACATCAAGAATTCTCATAATTCATGTCAGTGAAACTGTCCTGGATATCCAGGTGCTCCCTTGCCTCTTGCCTTTCTCTTTCCAAGGATTTGCCATTTGTTGGGAGGGCTGAAGCAACATCTAAACCCCTGATTTTAACTGCAGAGGTGAAGAGAGGAGTGTTACAGCTCCAGGAGTCTTGTGGACTCCTTGGTGCAGAACTCCAGGCTCAACAAATGCCTAAAGAATCAGTCTGAAGTAAAGAAGGGATAAAAAGAAGCAGGAACTGTAAATGAAAAGAAATTAGAAGAGTTGGGCAGCCCGGAAATGATGATTATGAAATGTTTCAATAAACCAGGCTATTGTTTGATTTCAGCTGGCAGAAGGACACAGGAGTCACCAGGATGGCAGAGCCATGGTGACCAAATGAACATTCCAAAGGAACATTCCAAATGAACTTTCCATGGCTCTGGAACCTTTGCTGCTCCTCTGTAGCAGGGGGAACTCAGTGATGCCTCTTTATTCTGTGAGATCTGTGTGAAAAGGGCAAGCCAAGGAGGAATTGCCCACCATGGGTGATCTCCAAAAGGAGCCTGAGCCCAGTGAATGCCCAGTGCCTTGATGGGAATCAGGCAGATGGTGGCAAGAATCCAAATACGGCATTTTTGGCTGCCCTGCCTTCGGCTGGTTTTGGAGTGGGTGCCTTTATTTTCCTACTCGTGTTTGTTCCCTTGAACTTCAGACACATTTCAGCCACACTTTTCTCAGGAAATGACCACATGGAAAGTTGGTGTTTTCTAACGATTTCCACAGAGCAGTTTCCAACTGGACCGAGATCCTGTGCAACCCTAGACCCAGAAATGACAAAGCCTTCATTTTCTTACCAAGGGACCTGGGTTTGTTCCCCTCCACAGCACCGTGGTGGTCTGGGCTTGTGATCTGTGTGTGCTTTCACTGCCTCAAAGCCCACGTTGTTGTGGTTGGCTGGGGCTGGGGGTGAGCAGTTCATCAGGGGAGGGATCAGAACACATCCACCAAAAAACTGACTTTGATATGTGGGGATGGCTGAGTCACCCTCAAATGCCACCACAAAATCTGACACGAGCATCAGAGTGACTGCAAAGCTCTGAGCTTCACCTCCAGGCACTTCTGGGGCCTGAGGTGAACTCGAGGTGAAAAATAGTTTGATATGGGTTTGATATCAGCAGCTGGTCTGATGGAAGGGGTTGAAATGAGATGAGTTTTAAGGTTCCTTCCAACCCAATTCTGTCATTCCACAGTTCTGTGAGTGCTGATTTAAACTTCAGGTTTGGTGTTTTGGTGGAGAATTTTAAAGATCAGCTTTGATCTATTGGAGAGAGTCCAGAGAAGGGTCACTGAGTTGATTTGGGGTGTGGAACTCTGCTCCTGTGAGGGAAGGACGAGAGAATTGGGGTTGTTCAGCCTGGAAAAGAGAAGCTTTGGAGTGACCTCTTTGTGACCTTCCAGTGCCTGAAGAGAGTCTAAAGCAAGAGGGAGTGGGGATGTTCACAAGATCAGGGGGTGACAGGACAAGGGGGAATGGCTTCAGCTTCACACTGACAGAGAGTGGGTTTAGATTAAATATTGGGAAGAAATTCCTCCCTGTGAGGGAGGTGAGGCCCTGGCACAGGGTGCCCAGAGAAGCTGTGGCTGCCCCTGGATCCCTGGAATGTCCGAGGCCAGGTTGGATGGGGCTTGGAGCAGCCTGGGACAGTGGAAGGTGTCCCTGCCCATGGCAGGGGGTGGAAATAAATTATCTTTAAAGTCCCTTCCCACCCAAGCCATCCTATAAATTCATTATTCTATTCCATTCCATATCGTACTGCCATGTTTTCCAAGTTACCTGTAACTTAATATCAAAATAATTAACAAATCTCTCCTGCTGTCTGAAGAAACATCTTCATTGGGACCAGATAAAAGAATTAATAATAAATAATTTCTCCCTGTTATGAACAGTGATTTCATTTACTTCATTTGAGTATCTTTACTGGGCACTCTGGGACGGGAGAGCTTAAAGATAGGATTTTCTTTTCCCAGAAAAATCGCTTTAGACATCGATAGCTTTGGGGTAATTTTTCCTTTTATCCCTCTGTTCTTTTCACTGCCATGCATTTCTCAATGAAGAAATTTTATCCTTGCATTCCATATTAAGAAAAGGGGAAAAAAAATTTAATCTGTGGGTTCTCTTTTGTAGAAAGCTCTGGTTTCCTACATGGAATTTGTTCGGGAAAAATGCAGAGCGCACCAAAATGAGGTAATGACAGGGTTTGATATTTATCAAAGCCCTTTCCCCCCTGTCATCAAACTGCATCAAACTGTCAGCAAATGTCCCGCTGCCTCCCAGAGCAGAGGAGCTGCACAAGCCAAAGTGGGAAGCACAACTGATCCCTTGGGAAGGTTCTCCTCAGCACAGCCCAGCCCAGGAACCTGGGACACCTCCAGGATCTGGGAATTTCTGCTTCCAGGATAACTTCAGGTGAGGTTGATGAGTTCGTGCATGAGCACACAGCAATGAGGGCTCAATAATGGATTAAATGTCATATAAATCACATTAAAAATGAGAGATAACTCCATTTCTGCCACCTAAATACCCTGGGGGGTGCATACCTCTAAATTAAGCAAATCAGTGGCTTTTTGTCACTGTGCTGTCACTACTGAGTGACCTGTTCCTGCCCAGCTCTGTGGAGTAGGGGGAGTCTCATTTTCTCCAGGACATCTCTGTGACTTTTTGAGATGTCTCCTTTCAATGAGGATTTTGCTCACCTTAAATACTGTCAATGTTATGATATCTATTTTGATCCAGAAAAATTCCTTGAAAACTCTGTTTGACTCTGTACTTCAGTACAACATAATCATGAGGATAATGATAAAATTATCATCACTCACCTGTATTGGATTATTTCTCTTCTGTTTTTCCTTTCTGTCATCATTCAGAAATCCTAAATTTCTGTTCTTTATGCTCTCTGTCCTTCAAAACTAGATTTCACAGTGAGAAAAGTTTCTCTTTCTTTCTTTTCTTTTCTTTTCTTTCTTTCTTTCTTTCTTTCTTTCTTTCTTTCTTTCTTTCTTTCTTTCTTTCTTTCTTTCTTTCTTTCTTTCTTTCTTTCCCTTCCTTCCTTCCTTCCTTCCTTCCTTCCTTCCTTCCTTCCTTCCTTCCTTCCTTCCTTCCTTCCTTCCTTCCTTCCTTCCTTCCTTCCTTCCATTGAGTATTTGATGTTTTTCCCTTCTTGCTGTGGGTGAAAACCTTAAGGGGTATAAATCAACACAGTCCCACTCTATTTCCACTCCCACCAGTGAAGCTCACCTATTGAATTGAGCATTTTTCACCAATTTTCCTAAGTCAGAAGCATTTCCGATTCTCCTTTATCCCATGGATAAGATGGGGTTTTATGTGTCTGACTCCCGGGGTGATAATAGCAGGGAACAGTTTTACTGCACACATAGAACTTTCCCCGGGGCCAAGAAAAGCAGCCACAGCTTTTCATCCACTCCCAGCAAAAATTAAGCAGGATTTAAAAAAAAAATAAATCCAATTGATGGGGACAGAAAGTGGTGGGAGAAGAGAAGCTGAAATATGAAAATTAACAACGTGAGGTACACAGAAGTCACCCTGAGTAGCTTGTCCTCTATTTTAAACCCTTTCAAATTAAATACTCAGATAAATGATCACATTTTCAGGCTTTTTTTCTCCCCTACAGCTACAAGAGAGGAAAATCAAAGGAGGAAAGATAGGAACAGGAATGTTTGATCTGCCTGTTGCTCTTGCTGACTTTTCCAAGAGCTGTTTCCTGGCTGCAGGGTGGAACAGCAGCAAAGTCATTCCCGAGGGCATCCTTATCCAGGGGAGCTCATCATCCTCACATTAATTATGGGAATGGGGGATCTTCCATCCTCACAGGAACTGTCCTGAACGAAAAAAAACCATCCCTGGAAGTGTCCAAAGCCAGGCTGGACAGGGCTTGGAGCAACCTGGGACAGTGGAAGGTGTCCCTGCCCATGGAAGTGGGTTGGAATCAGATAATTAATGTCCCTTCCCACACAAAATATCCCAGGATTCTATGAAAATGAGCTTCATTCTGGAAAATGAAGGACAACAAAAAGCAGATTTGGGTGCAGGACAGACCAGGAAGATCCCCCTTGGAGCACCAGCCCAGACACCTGAAGTGTCCTGCAGGATTCGAGCTGTGAAAGAAACCTAAATTTACCCTAAGAACCTGGTTCAGGAGGAAAACAGGTTTTTAGCATCATTCCACGTTTCCACACACAGACAAGGAGGAGGATCCAATAATTTATCTCTCTGCCCTTTTCCTCAGAGCCATTTAATCACAGAAAGCTGCAGGTTGTTCATCCCACTTTGCACTCGGTAAATCAGTGCTGACCTTTGCTTCTTGTCTCCTCCCTCGCCTGCCTGCCTTGGCCTCCAGGACTCTTTTTAAGGACCAATCTCTATTTTCCAGTGAATGCCAAGAGAGTGGAGAACTGAAAAGGAAAAGGGAAGATCCCACAGTGTTTGGAAACACAACCTGTGTGGTTTAGAGCCCAAGAGCCACAAACACTGTGGGGTTTATGGGCAAAAATTAAAGACAAGAACACAATCGCCTCCTTGCTGGTTCCCTTGGCAGTTATGAAATAGCACTTATTAAATAGCAGATATTAAATATCATTAGGGAAAATCCCAATTAGTTCCAGCAACACCAACCCCAACCTTCTATTGACCAGGTTGGTGGAATGGGTGAGGAATCAACTTTGTGTGATCCTGAGGCTGGGGGGGAAAATGGGCAGCGGGAGGGAAGGGAACAGCAGCATCCACGTTTGTGGGGGTGAATGAATGTCAGGAGGAATTTTGGGACTCCATGAAATGAGAGAAGGTCCTGCCTGTTCGGGGAGCAAAAGGCAGGTGGAACCAATGGCAGATAAATTTGTGAGGTGAATCCATGCAAACCCATCCTTAATCCCATGAAGGACCCCTAAAAAGCGGAAAATCTCAGCACAAATCCCCACAGAACTGAGCTCCTCAGTGTTGAAATTTCACAGGAAACCTCAGAGTTTGCTGCTGATTGAAGAAACTGTTTAAATTTGAAGACATGGCAATATTTTGATCACTCTCTTCGATAGACTCTATATTTATTTGATGCACTGCTCGTGACAGGTGTTTCCCAGCTCTGGCAGAGGACTGGGGATGGATTTTCAGCCTGATTCTAAAATGAAGCCGTGGTGGAGCAGGAAGGTGCAGGAGGGGATTATTGACTCCTGGTGAAGCACTGGGATTTGTCGATGCTGCTCCATGGTCTCAGGAAGATGTCATGCCTCAAACCATCGCTTTCCTCTGTGCTAACCTCTCCTAAAATGTTCCCTGTGAGTCTCCTGAGGGGCACTGCTGATCAAGTGACATTTTCAAATCCACAGGAAGGCACCCCATGCACACCCAGATGGGATTTTTGTGAGGCTGTGTGTTCCGAAGAAAGGAAACTCGCTGGTTTACATAAGGCTGCCTCTTCCTTAAAGGCTGAGCTATTTTAACAGTGCATTCCACCAAAATGAATAATATTTGGCTTTTGGAGGCAGATTTTTCTGTGGTTACAACCTCTTTTGCACATCATAAATGTCCAACCCCATCCCCTTGCTTTTCTTTCATTAAAAAGAACAACAACTAACCTTTAAAAATACCGTATTTGTCATGGGCTCGCTGGGGTTTCAGCTGCTGTGATTTATGTGTCTGTCCTCGGAGCAAACACGCTCATTGAGGAAAATTAGCAAGAATTGAAGGGTTTTGGGTCATCTCAGGTGCTTCTGCAGAGGATGGGGTCTCCTTAGAGCTGAACGAGGTTGAGGTGGGTCAGGAGTCCAAGGTTGGAACTGGAAAACCTCCAGCATTTGCAGGTGACCCATGAGTCTCACAGAGAGCTGAGGTGACAGCAGAACCCTCCTGGAAGCATCACAGTCGTGTTCTGTCCCAGGATGGGCAAGGCCAGGCTCCTAAATCCCAAATCCTCCCAGATTTTACAGATTCGTGGTTCCAGGTTACCTCCAGTTCCAGCCCCACTGGGCATCAGCACCTCCTGTTCTTCCACCAGCTCCGGCTCCCAGTTCCACCACCCTGAACCAGTGGGGCCTGAAACACTGAAAACAAACAAGCAGCACTCAGAGAATCTGGCCTGGCATAAATAAATTTTATTCCTGCTCCCACTTCCACTACCCTGAACCACCAATGGGTCCTGCAACACTGAAAAACAAACAAGCAGCACTCAGAGAATCTGGCCTGGCACAAATAAATTTGTCCCCTGACTTCCCAATGACGGCTTTCAGCTGGTGCAGATCTCTCCAGACCTGGAGGTGTCCCCTCCTTACACAAGCAAGAGATCAGATCCAAAATGAGCAGGATTTCTTGGAAGAAGGGGAAAACTATTTGAGGAGGGAGTAAACGGCTCTGTATCGTTCCAACTGCTCGAAAATTTGTTTTGTCAAGGGAACAGGAGAAAGCTGTTAAAAAAAGATTTTAATTGTAAAGTCCCTTTCGGCTTTCCCTGTAAGAAAACAAGGAAGAAGTGAACACAATGGCTAAAGAACATGAAAAGATCCCAAAGGTTAAGAAAGCTCCAAGAAAAATACACTCTCAGTCTGCAATGGAAACATTATTTGCACCACTCTGGGGGCTGGGGTTGGTGGCAGGAGGCTGCAAAGGCTCTGTGATTTCCGCGGGCTCCTGGGGAAGGGGCAGGAGCAGAGAAAGAGCAGAGTTTTGTGCTCAGATGGTGCTCAGGGCTCGGCCTTTCCCCCACCACAAAGGCCGTGTTTGCACAGCTCATTTGCAGGGTGAGTGAGAAGGCTGGAGTGGCAAATTGGATATTGATAACTTCCAGAAGCCTTGCTGGGCTGCTCCTCTCGCTGTCTGAGCCGTCGGCAAACACTCGCGGCAGGAAAAGTTCCCTCGCTGGCACCAGAGCGTGGCTCCAAATGAATTAACTCCCAAACCTGATATTTGAGGATGTTTTATTGGTCTGATGTCTCTCCAAGTCTTGCCAGAGCCGTCGTGTCAAAGAGCTGTGGACTGGGGTTATAATAAAAGAGACGTTGTTTGTAATTGTTTCCTCTCGGCGTTATCATGGAAGGGGAAAGGCAAGTGGAAAAGCAATTTCTGGAGCTCTGATCCATCCCCCTCCCCGCTCAGAGCTCCTGGGAAGGGCTGAGCAGGGAAACCTGAGGGTGCTGGCTGGGAAGGGCTCTTGGGGACATCCCTGGCATGGATCAGAGATCAGATCATCCCTGCTCTGGAGCAGAGCCAGCACAGGCACATCCAACCCTCCCACACTGGAATTTTGTCATTTTTAACAAGGGGGGGAAGCTTTTCCTTGCTTTGCTTTTCTTTTTGTGTCATGTTTTTATTAATTAAGGACAATCTTTTATTTGTATTTTTTTTTAAGGCAACAATAATCCAAGTTTGAACTTATTTTGCACAAATATTGGCAGAAATTCCATGGGAGAAGGAAAACAAAGGTTATCGTGATCAGCACATGATTTTACTTAGGCAGGGTATCAGTTAAATTAGTCTTGAAATTATAACGTTTCAGCTGCTGGTACTTTTCATATTAAAAATCAAATTTAATTTTCCAGTTTTGCAGGAACAAAAATTCCAACCATTTGTTGCTCTCCACCAGCAGGAGGGAAGAAAAAAAAGGAGAAAAAAAAAAAAAGTAGAATGAATCCAGCCAAATCCTCCAAAACAAACCTCCACAGAGGCTGGGAGAGGTCTCTGCAGAGTTTTCAGCCATCCTTGGGTGGCACCTTCAAGGTAGAAGTTGGAGCTTCACTCGTGGTCTCACTGGGGACAAACCTGGCCTCGGTTTTCCAAATTCTGGGATTTACCCTGAAATTCCAGCTGCAGGTCAGAATATTCCATTTGTCCTGGAATATGCACAGATGCTCCTCGTTCCCTGTCAGTCACTGGATGTGAGGAAGAATTTTGGGAAGCAGCATCCTCAGCTCAGGAGCTGAGCCATTCCTGACCGTGTGTGGCAACATTTTTCTATGCTTGGTTTAGTTCCATCCAGGCTACAAACCAGAGAACCAAACCCAAAACAGAGAAGGGGAAAAAAATTTTAAAAAAAAATGAAAAGAAGGGAAAAAAAGTCCTTTCTGATTTTCAACATAAAGCTAGGATTACCACCAAAGAACAATAAAAATTCCTTTATTACCAACAACAGGAAGAGCAAAGAGAAAAATAAACCACAGAAAATCTTTGTTATAATTTTTCCATAACAAATAAGGTCTTTTCTGGTCATGTTTGGCTTTTTTTTTTTTTTTTCCCTTCTCCTTAAAATTGTATCTGTTTAGGAAAAAAAAAAAAGAAGAATCTTGTTTAGAATAAAAACAAAACTGCAGAGGAAAAAGCAGAGCTCTTATTAAAGACTTTGACATCACAACCCATCTATTAAATAGCAGGATCCTTAAAGGAAAGTCCTTTCCAAATAAAAGGGAGGAAATGAAAGGTTCTATGAGTTCCCAAGCCCATTGTTGATGCTGTGGAGCACAGAAAACTTCCACTGTCCATGGTCAAGGAAGTCCTGCAGGAACAGGAACTGGCTCTGGAGGTTCCCACAGGGAGAAGATCCTTGGAGAAATATGGCTGGGACTTGTCTTGGGGTTTCTTTATTCCTCACACTTCTTTGTGGTTTAGCTGGGGGGGGATTAAAGAGGATAAATTGTCAGAGGGGAGGGAAATGTGCAGGGATGGATCCCTGTCCCTCCGTATCCCACCGTCTCCTGCTGTCCCTGATCCCACCAGGAGCATCAGCTGGAGCCCAGCTCGTTGTGAGTGGGATGTGAGCTCATCTCCAAGGGTTTTTTGTGTTCCCCTGGCTCTGGGGGCTGCTTTGGGTTTGTTTTCCATGGGTTTCTGAGGGACAAGGCTCTATTTTCCCCCCACACTTTGTTCCTTGGCTGTGTGGATCCACCCTAGGCTGATTAGGGGTGATAAGGGCTGGCAGTGAGTTATTGCCCAGCCACACTGGAAAGCCAAACCAGGCAGATTTGACATAAAACAGTCCCAGAAGTGCCTTTTTCCCCTTTATCTGGGCCTGCTCTCGATAGCAGAGGCAGTCTGGAACAAAGGCTTTTGTTCCTCGTTAATCCAGAGTGAGCAGGAGCAGGGACTGACCCATCCATCAAAGGGGATTGTCCCCTCTGATCCTCTGCCATGGGGTGACAGAGGAGCTGCTGACCACAGGTCAGTGCCCAGGGTTCCTGGGGACATCCCAGAGGACACAGGAAGGCTCTGCTGGGATTCTCCCTTCAGCAAACAAGGGAATATCCAAGGGGATGGAACAAGGAGCAAAGTTCTCGCCAAGTTGTAATCACAGAATCCCAGAATGGTTTGGGTTGGAAGGGACCTTAAAGATCATGCAGTTCCACCATCCCAGGGTGCTCCAAGCTCCATTCAGCCTGGCCTTGGACACTTCCATGGATCCAGGGGTGGCCACAGCTTCTCTGGGCACCCTGTGCCAGGGCCTCCCCACCCTCACAGGGAACAATTCCTTCCCAAAATCCCATCTAACCCTGCCCTCTGGCAGTTTGAAGTGAATTTTAAAGGAATTGGACCAGGAATAACTTCCATGTTCTTTAATAAAATTCCTAAAATGATAAATACAAATTAAAATGCCGGCAAGACCATCCTTATCACGATATATCCTTATTTTCCTTCCTTGCTTTTCCTCAGCTCCTTCTCACATCCAGGTCCCTCTCGCTCTCCCTCATTGCTTTATTGTGAAATTATGGCCTGAATTGAGCAGAATTGTGAACAGGCTTGTTGGGCTCAGACCCCAATTCCCTCTCAAAAGATAATTTGGGGTCACCTGGCCGTGAAATCCAAGAAAAGCCTGAGTTTTCCTGCTCTGCATCTGCACAGAATTCAGAACTGGGGGTGTTTGTGCGGCACCAAAGGGATAAAGTTCTTTTGGCCTCCTCTGTTGAATTGCACCCCCTGCTCCTGCTCATTTCACAGCCAAAGGGGTCAAAGCTTCTCCTTTTATTTTGAACATTTATATCTGAACCCAGAAATCATCATCCCATCAATCTAGAAAAAAAAAAGAATACTCTGTTTCCATCTACATTTTTCCAGATGTAAATACTCCTTTAATTTAGCACAAAATTATTGTGCTGTAAACTGTTTTATAACATTGCTAGGTTTCATTTTTGGTTTTGTTTTTCATTTGCTGATGTCTTTTGTGGATTTGGGATACAAACAAATGACAGGGTACTAACAATGACTTGAACCAGCTTCTGAAAGATGGGTTTTTCTTGGGGTTTGGGTTTTTTTACCTCCTTGCACCACTGGTTTTTTTCTCTCTCTGGCTTCTTCACCCTGGACTTTCTCAGGAGGGCAGCATTTTTTGGGATAAGGATTTCCAAGGTCAAAATCTTTCCTGAGGTCAATTTGTAGAAATATCCAAGATAAATTCTGCAGTGTGGTTTGGGAAGATCTTTGTGATTAAATGATGCCACATCTCAGGTACAATCCAGAGGAGGAAAATATCCCAGAAGGAAAAAACAAGTGCTGAGGAGTTATTCAGAGCACAGGGATAACACCTAAAGGGGAATGAAATTGGCTTTTTTCCTGTAAAAGTGGTGCGGGATACAAATCTAGATTTAAGAATTCTACAGAAAAAAAGGGAAAATCAAGGCACAAAGTGATTTTAGTGGGACAGAGATGAGGCAGGGCTGGGAAGAGCCAGGCCAGCAGGGAACGGGGCCAAGGGTTTGAGCTGCATTGATGGTGGTGATGGGATGAGGAGCAGAACATCCATTCTTGAGGATAACATTCCCGTGTTCTCTGGTACAGAATAGAAACCCCACACTCCAAACTCTCATTTTGTGTTTCACAGGAGCTGTTGTAGCACCAGGACAAGGCAGAGCTTTCCCTCAGGTCTATCCCACCCTGAGCTTCCCTCTGTCCATGGAACACAAATTCATCCAGATCTCCCTTCTGATTCATCCTTTCCCAAATCACTTTCTTTTGAGAACAGTGGAAAGTACCTCTTGTTTTCTTTATTTTCTTCTTTTTTTCTTCTCTTTATTTATTTATTTTTTTTGTTTCCATGGCCATAATTTAATTCTTCATTTTAACCAACTTGCTGTGTCCTTTCTCCTTGATAACTCCCGAGCTCGAATGTAAAAAATGTATTATTACAAGAGACAATTACGGGGTTCAAAGCATTCTGAAGCATTCCATGCTCCCAGCTTCTGGTACTGATATAAGGAGAGGAATAGTTGTGGTTTTTTGACTTGCATGAAGTGGAAGGGTTCCAAGAGCTGGTGGTAAAAGGCCTAATGAAAGTCTGCCTTCATCAGACACAACAAAGCTCCTGCATCCTGGGAGGTTTAACTGTTTCTGTGGATGGGATGTCCAGGCCCCAGCACTCCACACAAACAAACCCTTGACCGTGTAAACTCCACCACTCCGTGCTTGGTCAAAAACAACAACAGCGGAAGAGTGAAAAAAGAAAGAATCTGGGGATTGTTTGGCTCGAAATTCCTTTTCCTTATTTTTTTGGAGCTTGGAAGTTGGAGGTTTGCAGCTCCCAGAGTTTGTTTGGATTGAAGTTTTGTCCCACACCTTTGAGATAGAGAAAATTATGGAAATAGGGTCTGTTTTGAAGGACACCCAGTGGTTGCACAAACATCTGCCTGCTGCAGAGCAGGAGGTTCTTCTCTGCTGAACCTTCTGTTTGTCATTTATTTTTCCATTTCATAAATACCGATTGGAAACTTCTCCTTGGAAGGCGGAGGGAAATCTTTGTGGATTGTAAACACGGAGGAGAAGAGGAATTGTTTAGGATGGTGAAAAGGGTATAAGGACTCAAAGCACGATGTTAAGTAGAGGAAAGTTTAGGCTGGATAAACTTCCAAGTGCTGAAATCTTATTAGGCTGTGGAAAATTCTTCCAAGGGATGTGGGAGAAGCTCCACTGTTTGAGCAGTTGGCCATTAGATTAGAGAAAAATAAACTAAAAATAAATCTTAAACAATCTTGCCCCAGCAAAGAGGGTGGAGTGAAGAGGCCAAAATTGATCCAACACCTCCTTTGATTTCATGGACCATGAATCCATCTGTGTCCAGAGAGGGAGAGCATCCATGGATTCACTGGGATGGGCTTGAATCTGGGACCTGCTGGAGAGACACCTGTGTGATCCAAGAAAGCAGGAGCCTCCCGTCCCAGCAAGGAACAGCAATTCCAAACCAGGAAGATTAAAACTAAATACCTAAACTGGAACTGTTTTGCTGCCCAGAGGACAATTTGTACCTTGGGGTTCAGAGATTCTTCATGGGAGAGAGCACGAGGAGCGTTTCAGACCATCAGGAAGGATTGAAAACCAACTTGACTCAGCTGAGCCCAAACACAAAGATGTTTTACCCCAAAATCTGCCCTCTGTCCTCAAAGGACTTGTCCAGGTTCAGCACCAGGAATGATTCCCATGAGGGAGAGCGAGCAGGGACTGTGGATTTGCTGTGTCACTCCAAAATTATTCCAAGTGCCTCATATCAGATGATCCCACGTTCAGCGGGGAATTCCAGTTTTAAATATTCATGGGTTTAATAACAAGCTGATAAAATTATGGTCAGTGGGGAGAACTGAGAGGTGATGCAAGCTGTTAACTCAGTTCATTCTGTAAACACAAAGAAGATCCAGCAGGATTTACAACTCTAGTGGCTCTCCAAGAATGAAAATATTTAGGATATTTAAAAGATTTAAATATTTTGGATATTAATCCACTTGCTGCCTTTCCCCTTCTCTTTATGGATGATCTAAAATCAAATTCTGGGTTTTTTTTAAAAAAATCCATTCATGATGATGCTGACCTGAAACTCCTGAAGAGACAAGAAATCTCCCCATTGATTTCCTGGGGCCTTGGGTTTTATCAGACCAGATGAATTTATTCCATAAACACCGAATTTCTGATCTCTGCTCAGGGGAGTCCTTAGGAGTCTTTAAAATTTGATCTGAGTTGCCAAACTCTGCCTGGTCACGTGGTGGGGTTTCCAGTCCTGGCTGGAGGCATCTGGGAGCACATCTGCTGCAAATATTTCCTGGTGGAACCCAAAGTGTCGCTTTCTATAAAGACTTCTCTGCACGATTCCAAAATTCACTTTCCACGACGTTTTTGGCCAGCAAAACCTGATAACTCCAAAGTTCTTCGAAAGCAAAGACAAAGAGATGAGAGTGTGGCCAAATGGACTTTATTGCAAATCTGGATGGGTCCAATATTGGTTAAAGCACACTTTGAATCTGCTGTAAACTGAATTTTTGTAGACTGGAAGAGTTGCTCAGATCTTGACCTGCTAGGAGAGCAGAGGGAAAACTTGTGGGTGTAAGTGAGAAGAAAATCAACTGCCACTGCTCCATGCATGGAAATGTGGAATATTTGCTTTGATTAGAACAAACCCATGGTGTTTATGTGGATATTTGGTGGTTTTTGCTGTACGTGCTCTGTTGGTTGAGAGGGATCTGAATCGATGAGCCACGGAGCTGATCCAACCAGGAGAACAAAAAACATCCAAAACATCTCTAAAAATCATTATTTTGGGGAGTGGCAGACTGGGAAGAACTTCTTGACTGTTTCCTGCCTAAACCAAATCCTACTCTTTTTTTCCCAAAGGAATTGACAGATACCAAAGTCAATTTGAATTTTCTCCTAGCTATTTTTTTCTGGTTGCTGCAATTTGAGTGTTTTTCCAGGACATTGGTGGGTTTAGAGGCAGAAATGGCATTCCTTGGCTCCAGCCTCAGTGGGAAGGGCCACCCCATCCCCACCTTTCCCTGGCTGATCCCAAGCCTTGGATGAAAGATCCAAAGTGCTTCAAATCTTCTTCCAGAGTGACCACAACAAGTCCTGATGCAGGGTGAGTTTGGCCAGGGGGGGTTCCACTGTGGTTAAATCAAGAGAAAAATCCTTTAATTCCTCTGAACATGCAGGAACACTTCGGATCCTTGACTTTGGGACCAAAAACCAAGGGATTGCTCATGTCTTTTCCTAATTGCTACATTTACCAACACAGTTCTCATCCTTATTCCCCTTTTTCTAACACATCTCCACGTTGTTCCTTCTCTTTTTGTTCCGTTTTTCCACCAAACCTTTCTTCCTTCCCAGCTCTGTCCTTCACCTTTCCCTCCCCACTACTCCAGGTCTTTTTCCTTCTCCCACTGTTACGAATCCTCAAGGGCCGCAAGAATTTTCCGTTTTCCTGCCCGAAACTCTTCGTATATCTCTCCCCACCTCGTTACAATAAAATAATTCTTCCATTTCGCTGTCACCTCAATTTAGCTCTCTCACCCTCCACTCCCTCTTTTTCCCCTGGTTTCAAGACCGACCAGCATTTCCTGAATTGGAAAAGCCACAATAATATTTTTTTTCCATTGAAAATACCACAAGTGCAGTATTTCCATTGAACACACCACAAGAACAGTGTTTCCATTGAATGCACCACGAGGACGGTGCTTTTGAGGTATCTAAATGCTGAGATGAACTCATAACGTTCATCTTGGACTCGTTAAAGCAAAGCCCCTTCTCTCCTCAAAAAAAAAAAAAAATTTAAGAAGTTTCCTCAGACAGAGAAAGAATTTTTATTCACAGGTTTCAAGAAAGAAAAAAAAAAATACAATAAAAACAAGACCTAGACAGAGCCAGGACAATTTTGCACTTGCTTTGTGAGTAAAATATAAATAGGTTTTAGCAAGTTAAAAAAAAAATCCATTAAAAATGCTTAGAGTGGTTGAACAGCTGGAAAAGCAACTTTTTTTTTTTTTTTTGATAACATTTAAAGCTGCTTAGCAGCTGGGGAAAAAATCGCCTGTAAAAACACTTAACATTTACAGCCACTCAGTGGCTGGAAAAGCAACTTGTTATAAAATTGATTTAACATCTCAGTGGCTGGAAAAGACATCCCCACACATCCATGGAGCTGCAGTGTTTTACACAGCTATTTATGGCTATTTAGGCCCAGATAAGGCTATAAATAGATAAGCTGGGCATTTCTGCTGATGCCATTGTGGCAGGGAATAATTTCCATGCAGATCATTGGCCGCTTTATTTTATTTTCTGGGAGTTTTCAGCTAAGCCCTTTAAATTCCCATCAGTCTGGAGTCTGGCGGGCTGGGATGCTCAGCCCCCAGGAAGGCCATAAATCAGTTTAGTTACAAAGCACTTTATGAAATAATAACTGAGCTCTGGGTTTGATGGGCTCCAGTGGAGCTCTGGCTGAGGCAGCAGAGCCCAGGCTGCCCCACAAAATCTTTGTAATCCAGGGTGTGAAACGGGGATGTCTCCATCAGGAGCTGAGGAGGTGACAGGAACTGGAGAGCTGACAGGAACCTGCCAGCCCCAAAATCCCCAAAACAAGGTGAGAAATGGGGATGTCTCCATCAGGAGCTGGGGAGGTGACAGGAGCCCACCAGCCCCAAAATCCCAAAACCAAGGGGTGTGAAAAGCCCCATCGAAGCAGTAATTCAGCACATTTGTCTCTGTCTGAGATTGGAGCTCTTTAAGATGCTGAGGCAGGTGACAGCACTCCAGCAGCCCCAGGCAGTGGGGCTGCCCTGCATGCAGATGTGCATCCTGCCCAGCATCCAGATGTGCAGTCAGCCCCTCCATCCAGATGTGCAGTGCTGATAGAGAGGATGCATGGGCTCATCCCTGCTCAGTCCAGCTCAAAATCCCCCAAACCAGACCTAAAGCTGGTGCCTAAATGTTCCTGTAACCCATGAGTCCCTTCCTGGGTGGGAGCCCTGCTGTGTGTGGGCACCCACTGGAATTAATTGCTGTAATAATGCAACAGAGCTGATTGCTTTGTTCAGTTCCCTGAGACAGGGATTTCCCCAGCCCCTGAGGAGCTGTCAGGACTCTCTGTGGCTCTCCCTGGGACTTCACCTCCATCTGACGTCTCCATTTAATCCTTCCAAGCATTTCTCTCTGTGACAGAATTCACTGGACGCGTCCATGATGCTTGAAAGATGCCATAAAACCCTCGAGGCAGCTACTGCACTGCCACAACAAATTGGGGCAATAAAGCCTTTTATGAGATGCTTGTTTTGCTGGTGGGGGGAATCCAGGCAATCCAAGAAGCTTTGTAGAGCCCAGGGATCCAACCTCGCTCCCCAAGGCATCCTGGTGAGCACCTTGGGAAGAGCACAGAGCCTCCTGGAGCTAAAGCGGCTCCTTGCATTTTATTTCCGAGCAAGGATGTCCTGTCTGGCTGGATTATGGCTGAAGACCCAGCAAAGAGGGAGAGGGAATGTTGCCATGATTGGGTGTCACTTCCCAAAGTCCCAAAACTTCTCCTGAAGTCAGGGGCAGAGCCCAAAGTGCAGCTTTAGCTGGGTTTGGTGCCAATTTTGGAGCTGGGATGAGAAGCTGGATGTCTCTGCCGGTAACTGCAGATAATGAGGCAATGTTCCCAAAGTATCTGAGGCTGGGATCTTTGAAGTGTAACCACTCTGTGGCCAAATCCTTGTGAAAGTGGAAAAAATAATAATTACCTATGAATATGTGAAGACGTATATTCCTCAAGGACAGACAGGAATTGTTCGGTGTCGTCCGGGTGAAGGGAGGAGGTGCAAAAAGAAGATTTTCAGCAGAGTTTTCCTGCCAGGGAGAGCTATTAGGCACTGGAATTATTTCCTCAAGGAAAGCAGAGGAAGGCGATTCCTTCAGACATTTAATAATAGCTTGGGCAAAGAATTAGGAAATATAAAGAAGCAGCCTGTGCTGGCAGGTAATTGAGCTAATCAGGGCTAAGTAGGACTCAGAATTTATTTTTTTTAGGATCATTTAAAGTCAGCTGCAATAGATGTTTCATTAATTCATTGCCCTTTTCATTGCAGTCCAACACCCAGGAGGAAGGCAGAGCAAGTTAACATTAAAAAAACACCAACCCAGTCAGGGCTGGGAACACTGGGGCGAGGCAGTGCCAGCGAGGAGAGATTTCATGGGCACTCATCAGACACAAAAACGAGCTCTCAAACAGGCCACAAAAGCCAGTGGGGAAGAGAAGGAGGAGAAGGAGCCAAGGTCTGATCTGGAAAATAAAAAGGGAAAAGCAAGGATGAAGAACCAGGGGATTGGACAAGATGGGATGGGATGGGAGGGGGTCCTGGAGAGCCTCTGTCTTGGCAACAGCCATGGAAAATCAAAGTGCAGAGCAAAAAAAAGTGCTGTAAGAACAGCCCGTGATTGAATACCAGACTGGCTAATTTGTATTTCAGGGCCTCGAGGAGAGGATGCTGCAGTCTGTGCCTCTGGACCTTCCACACAGTCAGTGTTCCTGGACAAAGAGCCAGCACTAAATCAGGGGCATCCGGCTCAGACTTGAGCTGGGGTGTAAAGGCTGAGCAGCATCAGACTGAGAAACTAAATTTGGGGAGGGGCAGACACTTCAGAGCCCTGTGGTGTCTGGATCACCCAGAGGATGCCTACGCCAGGTACTTTTTTTCCCTCCTTGTTCATCCTGAGCAGCACAGTGGGTGCCAGGTTTTATCCTTTCATCCTTTCTCCTTGTTCTGTGTTTTAACAGGAACGTTTAGAACATGCTGTGATTATTCCATATGGGATTATTTACCAGGTACAGCCAGAGCTGGGCATGTCCAGGGTGCTGGGGCAGGAGGGGACACAGCCTGGGACATCCCTTGAGTGACAAAAGATGCCAAGTGCATCAGGGACACTCCCCCCATGTCCCTATTTTCCCAGGATATGAGGTCCCTCCTGAATCCAGGTGGGACAAAGGTTGATCCTAAAACAAAGCTGAAGAGAAAGAAGGAAAGAGAAAATCCTCAGGTGACCCTCACCATAAAATCCTCACCCATAAATTCCATCAGAGCTGAGGAGATGCAAATGAGGTTTATTGCCTTTTTAACAACTTGATGGCATTTCAGATGATCGCGAGGTGTGATGCAGCAATCCATGCACACTACGGACAATAATTACTCCCAGCTGGAATTCCATGATGGCTCTAAGTGTTTATCAGGATATGGAAAATTTTTGACCAGTATATGGAGAATTGGTGTATTTGTCCCAGCGATGTCAGAGCCAGATTTTTGTGTGCTCGTTGACAGCAATGGGTGGAGAGTCACAACCCAACACACTTGATCTGGTTTTCGACATTTACTCCACAAACTTCGTCATTTTGATGCTGCTACCACTAAACCTGAGCCACAATTTCGGAATTCAGCCCTCAATTTGTACAATTGCTCTGTAACCTGCACAGAAAAGTCATCACTACAATTCCAACCCACCCCAAAAGCCGCTCAGAAACCCAGGTTATTCCCTACATGTTTGCACAGCGACCACAGCCATTGATTTATCCCTTATTAGAAGCTGATATCACCACTGGATTTAAATCATGGCCATATTAACATCCATCAGCAAGCTGACCTAGAAACTTATTTATTTAAGAACACCAGTGGTCTGAGGAAAAGCCAAAAACAAAAACAAGTACAATGGGGTTTGGATCTGGACAATGCTTGGGAACCGTGTTGGCAGCCCCCAAGTTGGAATATTTGATCTTCACAGCTTGACGTCAAGAATGGCTTTTAAGTCTCCTGGCTGGTAAATACATCTGGCTCATGCCTTGTTTAACATTTGAGGTGCTTATAGATATTGTGGTTTCAAAGTTGATCAAACATGCAGGGCATTATTTGTAGGAAAAACATTTACCTTACTGGAGAGGTTTGACTTATACCGAGGGCTCAAATGATTTCCCGTCTGCTTTAATGTGTGGAGCAAAGTGGAATTTGCTTTGGGAAGCGAAGAAAAAGGCAGCTCAACACATCCTGCCTTGCCCAGCGTGGCTCGGGATCGCCTGTAAGAAAGCTCAGCACCATTTATTTTGTGAGATAAAACTTGCTCAGAAAGTCAGAGCAATTTAATGTCGTAGGGCAAAGGAAAAGGAAAACAAGCTGAGGTTCAGGAGCTGGATGTGAAAGCTGTGGTCGTCATTTCAGTTGTTCCTCTGTCAATGGAAAAATAAAATGGGAGGGAGAAGGGTTGGGAAGGCGGGGGAAAGAGGGAAGGAGAAGAGGAGAGTAGAGAAATGAAATGTGGATGTTTTGGACATCTTGGTTGAAAAGTGCACTCAAGGTTTTGCATTAAAAGGTTTGGGGAAGAAAGAAGGGTCCTGGTTAGGGGAGGAGCCTTGAAGTGAAGGAATGAAGGAACTGGAGGGATTGTGTAGCCACATCAAGCCTTGGGTTCCTGGGACAGCACGAAGGTCTCCTTGCTTTGCTGTCTCCATCCAGAGATGCTTCACCTGAGCAGGGGAACCAATATTTGAAAATATTTGCTCTTATCTCAACACAGCAGAGTGAGACAGGGAAAAACTGCAGTGGGAATTTAGGAGGACTGAAGGACTAACAGCAACAAGGGAAGAGAAAAGGACTGATTCTCATCCTGAAAACCATTAAAGCCAACGGGAGCAGCACCCATGGTGGGATCCCCTCCAAAGAGCAGCACAGCAGCTCTCAAGCTCCTCCACTTTCTCTTCTTTGTGGTGTGTGACCCATGAGATGTCCCTGGGTTTGTCTGGCAAAATTCTTCCATGAGTAAGGATGGTGGAGCCAGAGGTTCATCCTGATGAACCCAAATCCTGCTGTTTGCTGCCTCTCTGGGTGTAAGAATCCCTTAGAAGAAACTCTAGGAAGAACCACTCAATTGCCAACAGGAAAATGCTGTTTTTTCCGTGCAGCCTTCACAATTTTCCAATTCCTTTGCTTCTTCAGGAGAAAGGAGAGGTCTGAGTGTTCAGTGAGAGGGCAGCTGGCCCTCTCATGTGGGTTCAACTCTGTGCTGATGCTGCTGCTGTCATTCACGACTGAGATAAAGATTATCTGTCCACTCAACTTCAAAACAGTCCAAAAACCTTTTCCTGGGAAGAGCAGTTTTTGGAGCCAACCAGTGCAATTTGTGCGTGGCCACTGCTCTGACGACAGCAGACACCAGCTCTTCATCAGCCACTCAAAGAATTTTCACAAGAGCAGCAAAAGGTGAGGTGTTCCCACTGGCTCTGCTGAAGGATGTTCTGCAAGAGCCCAACCCTCCAAAATCCCCAGGGAACAGGCACAGAAGGAAACCCCCAACAGGGGGAGAAGCCTCAGCTGGCACTCACACTCATATCAGCTGTCATAGCATCCAAAAATCCATCAAAACCCATTCTTCTTGGGAAAACCTTTCCCTATAAACTTCCAGAGTGTGGAATTCATGTGGGAACAGCAGCGTGCTTCATTTTGAAGCTTGGCTTCCAGCAGAGGGGATGTGGAAGCCCTACAGACTCTGAAGCGAGAAAGCAAATAAAAAACCATCAATTTTGATAGGTTTTTACTAAAAATAATCACGTTTCAAACCCCGGTTGCCGGAGTTTTGGGCATTGACTCACGGCTCCTGAATGCCTGGGACAGGCAGAACCCGAGACAATCCCGTAAGGGAAGGGGATCGTTACTGCAGGAGCTGAATAACTCCTGGTTGGCACTGGGATTGCAGGAGTCTCACACACCAGGAGCTGCTGCCGACAAAATTTATGGACTCTCTGGAATCACAGATCCCTTCGAGAATCCGACGATTTGTAGACAACCGTCGAACCAAAAAAAAAAAAAAAAAAGCTGCAAAAAAACGAGTCCAAAGTCTCCGGATCAGCAGAGGATATGCACAAAATTCCCTTTCATGTTATTATTGGACTGGGCCAGACGTCCAGACACACCGAGTTCCTCAAGCTCTCTGTCAGTAAATTTATGTGGAATTTCAGGGCTACCTCAGAGGGGCAATATTGGCTTAAGGCGTTTCCATTTCAGAGCCTTGTCCCTCAGCAGACTGGTATAATTTTTTTTTTTTTGCCCATTTTTGAGCTTTCTGAATGACTTTAGCTTCCCAAATCTTTATTGGCCACATATCCTTCTCCCAGCCCGCTCCAACTCCACTTTGCTACGATCCAGAGCCTGACTGTTAAGTCAGACTTAACACCAGTCTGCTGTCAGTGGATGCTACTGTGCTATTTATAAACCCTCTGCTACACGCAGGTATTTATGGCACTGAGTAGGGTCAGGAAGAACGAAAAATAAAAGAGGGGAAAAAAAGAAAAAGAAAAAAGTTCACTCCATTTTTATTAGCCCAATTCACAGCCAACCATATGGCCACAAACTGGGAGCCGCCAGCTCAGACAACTGGAACGGCAGCGCTCCCTGCATCCTGCAAAATCCATTAGGTTGTGTTAAATATGGGGATATTTATCTGTGTCCTAAGGGAGGGGTGTTGGATATTTAATAAATGATAACGAGTTCCTCCCTGAGCCCCCTGCGTTGGCCTTGTCCCTGATCCCAGGCCAGAACAGGAGGTCCTTTGCTCTCTGTGCCTCCCGAGGAGCTGCTGCCACTTCCCTCCCGTTGGACTCTTCCCCAAAAAAGGGTTTGTTTGCTGGAATAAATCATCCTGATGGAGATACACAGTCCTGAGTGGAACAGGAAGGATGTGCAGCTGTGCCTGCAAGTGCTGTTGGAGGGAGGTTGAGAGACCCTTATGCCCCCTGCTAACCATGGGATGGATTTTAGAGATTATTTCACATTGTTATTTTTGCCCTGTGCTGTTGGGTGGTTTTACTCCTGTGGACAGTTATTTAATGTAATTTGTAAAAAAAGGAAGTTTCTTTTAGATTTTAGAGGGTTTAGCCACCCACACAGATGATGATGTGGACAATCAAGAGGAGCTCAGATATTTGGGGTTCAATCCATGTCTCAGCAAACTCCACATCTCCAAGGACCTGTCCCACACCCTCGGGTGGATGGTGCCCCAAAAGCTCTGATGGAACCCATCCAGTTTTGTGGAGATCCAAGCTCTCATCCCAAAGGGGTGGCAGCCACATGAGTGTCATCCCAGGAAACCCTTGGCACACCTCCTGAGCTCAGGCATCCTGAGATGCCCACAAACATCCTCCTCCCAGGGCTGCTTTGGGTCCCTGCCGAGCGCTGAGCCTCGCAGGCACTCCTGGCATGGATGCTGCCTCTTATTGTGGCATTCCCAAGGTCATTCCTATTCTCTCTGCATCAGTTCCCTATCTCTGAGATAAAGGTTCCTTATACCGATCTCCCAGTGAGCCTGAGCGAGGTTTAATTAATAATCCTGGCCTCTGAGGGAGCAACAAAGAGGCGGAAGGACTGGGGGAGGGAGCAGCCGGGTAACAGTGGTAGGAAACACATGGTCAAGGAGCTGAGCCACGGGCAGAAATTCCCATCAGGGAACAATGCTGCACCAGCTGGGACAGGAGAAGGTGACCTCAGGGCTTCGCCTCTCCATCGCCTCCAGCCCATTGTTCTATTGTGTCTTTTGCAGGCAGTTCAAGGGAATAAACAGCATTTTCCAAGCTGCCTTCGCCTCCGGGATGGTTTTCTGCCCTGCCGGATTTATATGAAGGAAGAAATCCAGTGTTGATGCACTCAGCACCTGCCAGGGTGTGGGTTCAGCCTGGGGATTTAGAGAGGTACTTACCCTGTCCCCAAGTGTCCCGGTGTCCTGGGCTGGAGGTTGGAACAAGACAGGAGTGAGCCAACCGCAGTGAAATGAAGGATTCTGTTCCCAAAGGCTCCCCAGGGACCTTCAGCCCCAACACCCCCAAACCAGGGGGGTGATTGAGAGAGCAGCTCCCCCTCTGCACCACAGCCATGGCTGAGGCACCCTCAGAGCCTGCTGGTGGTGGGAATGAGCCCAGGGATGGTGAGGAACCATTGTGGTCCTTCCCAGCTTATACCCAGAGCGATTCATCCCTGCACAACCCAGTCCCAAAGTTCCTTAATTATACTTAAGCTTTTAATCACCTTACGGGCTGTTATTTTTGTACCTCCTTTTCTGCTGGCTTTGCAGAGAGCTCCAGAAACAAAGCACTGCAGGGACCTGGTACAGAGAAGTCCTTTGTCACCCACAGTGGAGCAGCATCTCATTTGGGATGAGAGCTGGGAATGGTGTCCACAGGGTAACGGAGCAGAGGAGATGCACGGGGAAGCCACCAAGACTCAGTGACAAGGACTTGAACCCTGAACCATCAGGGTAGCTCATTTTAAATAGGTTTTTTTATCCCACATCCTTCTGCTGTTTATCCCTAATCCATAAATACAAATTTTATCGACAACACCTCCTTGGCAGAGCACAACAAGGGACAACTTGGCAACTGGGAAAAATGAAAACATGGATGTGGGAAGGACCTTGTCTCCTAAAAAAGGCAACAGAGGAAACCGGGAAACATGAAAGTGATCAGCAAGGAGGGAGAGTGGAAGTGGGGAGGCCCAGGGGCACAGAAGTGAGGGGAAGGAGAAAATGGGAGCAGGTCAGAGCGGCGTTAGCCGAGCCTTTCCAAGCAAAAGTTCTGCCAGCCAAAACAGCAGCAAGTCTGAAATTGGTTAGGGATAGTTTATTTATTCATACCACAGGATGTAAACTAATATAGTTCGATTCCCCCGGGAAAATAAAGCTGATTCTTTTTTTTTTTTTGAGTATGTTTAAGAATATATCCGTCCTTCTTTCCCCTTTTTTATGAAGTTTGAGAGGCTCCAAAGAGCCCTGAAAGAGTCACTACAGAATTCCTGCCTCTTCAGGGATGAGGAATCAGTTGTCACATGGAAGAGTGAGTGGTTGGTACCTTTGATATCCACTTGTAAGACATCGATGATGCCTCACGGTTCATGCTCAGGAATGACTTTTCCACTCTGAACCACTTTATTTATTCAAAGGTTTTCTGGGCAGTGGATGTGGCTGATATTTATCTGAAATTAATCCCCCTGTGCAGCAGGGCACTCTCAGGTTGAAATGTGGTTTTAGTAGGAGTTAATTGGAGAGTGAGTATTTACCTTCAGCTCAGCTTTTGCTTCCTTGGCTGCAGTTTGGAAGCGTTGAAGGTTCCACCTTCAAAATGAAAATGAAAACAACGAGCTCCCAGATCACTCACTCAGGATAATCTGAACGGAACCTTACAGAAAATACAAATCCTTGAGGGGAAAACAACCCAGGACCTGCAGCTGAAAAACAATGTCTGTGGGGTTGTGGAGGATAAATGCCCCCAAGCTGGGCATTCCTCTGGCCCCGCATTCCCCAACCAAAAGAACAACCAAAAAAACGACATTTAATTGACCAAAATCCTGATTGTCTTTTCAGACACCTTCCTTGATGTGGTTGGAGATCGGAACCCTTTTGGAAAGCAACTTGACATTTCATAGCTCAGATATTTCCTCCATCACTTTCAGCTCTCGGGCCTCAATTATTTCCACCAGGAGAGCGTTTGCCAAGCGGATGAAATTGGAGCCCGAGTGGATGTTATAAAACCCAGGTAGCTCCGGCCCCTGTGCGTGATGCTGCCTCGTGTGTTTTCTTCATTTCACTTCTCCTGACTCATTCCAAGGCTGAGCATGGCACGGGCTGAGCTCCGCAGGGAATGGAGCTCCCTCGGCGTCTCCGTGTTCCTGCACACACACGTGGCCAGGTATTGGCTGGGCTTTGGTTCTTCAACTGGAAAATTCCTTATGGTTTTTGCAGGGACAAATTATCCTTCCCGGTTGTGGAGGGAAAGGAGGGGAACCATCCTGTCCTTCAACAGTTTTTGATGGAAATTGCGCTCCCGTGCCAAACGATCGCTGAAAACATTTTTAAAGGACATTTATGGGGAAAATGTTGCAACTCTCTGGCTTTTCGTGCCCTGTTTGGTTCTGTGTGGGGATGGAAAGTGGTAAACTTTGAGCTGAGTGCAGCCACCCTGTTTTACAGCTTAGAAAAACACCTCGTGCTGTCCCACCTACGGGACACGGCAGCACCAACAGAGCTGGAGCTGCAGGAGCTCAGGAATCTGAGAATTTGGCTCTGCTGGTAACTCTCAAATATGATGGGCTCTAAATTTACACTCTGAGGGGATCTTTATTCCTACCAGTGCTGAGCCTGGGACTGAGGGGGTGAGGAATCATCTGGAGAGAAGGAAAAAACAGATGAACCCTCTGCCAACTCTCCAAGCAGGAGGTGACAAAGGATCCACTTCTCAGAGCAGCAGCTCTGTGCTGTCCTCGCCCCCTGACCATGCCAAACTGATTCTTAAATATAAAATGCAGCTCCCATTGCAGTGGATATTTAAGAAGCCAGTGGCATGGCGTGGTTGTGTGGTTCCCACCAGGAGTGGGATGGAGATATCTGGGCACAAAGCTCATCCCACTCACCTGGGGATCCCAGAGCTCCTGTTGTTGTGCATCCCACCCAAAATCATCTGGAATAACAAGATGCAGATGCCCTGGAGCACCTGTGATTTGTTTGGGTCTGGCAGAGCTGATTACAGGATTGATGGGCCCAGGGAGGAGCCAGATCTGTCCTCTCTCCTGGGGGACTCCAGCCAAAGGCACAAGCAGTGATTTGTCTCTGCCAGCACTCGAAACTTGAGGACGTTTCTGTAGGAAGTGACAGTGGCAAAACATCCTCTGGAGCACGTAAACAATTCTTCCCTATTCAGGATGGTCAAAATAAAAAGGGAGCTGTGTAAACATCTCCGGGCTGCCCCTGCTCCTCTCTCACTCCGAGCTGTGGAGCAGCTCCGCTCAGGAGCCAGAACATGCTGCAACTTCCTCCTGATCCACGATCCAGCACAAATACAAAACCAAATCATGTTTCCACGTAATCAATCCATGTTCTTCGAGAGGAAAAAAGCCCTTAGCAGCTGAGCAGGAGACCTTGGAGTATAATAGAGCTCTCCAAGTGCACAGGTGTGCCAAAGTGCTTCACCAACAGTGTGTGAGAAAGTATTCACATTGTTCCCAAACCATGGGAAAAACATATCCTGTTCCCATCCCTGAGCTGTGCCATTGCTGAGGCTCTGTGTGAGCGCTCTCTGCGTTGTCTCCTCGCAGCCATCCCTGCCTGGAGATGAACTTTCCCTGATTTCTGAGCACTGTGCCATGCTCAGCCCAGCACAGTTGCCCTTGTCCTGCCCAACAGGGCTGTGCCAGCCACAGCACTGGGCTCCTTCTTCTAGGCTGACTTGGACCAGGTAAAATAAAACTTCTAAAAATAGAGGAAGAGGCTTTTTTTTTTGCTGCTGTTGAACTCTTCCCTTTGCCTTTCCCATGTGGATGCTTTGATGTGTGGATTTTCCTGAGCTGCAGAGAGAATGAAGATTTTCAGATGGGGGAGAGAGGGAGATGAGAGAGAACAGGATAAATTTTGGATGTTGGAAACTTGGATGTTGTGGCCACATTTAAATGACCAACATCACAAGAGAAACGGAGAAGTGACCGTGCAGGAGAATGACAGACATTTATTGTTTCATTGTCCTGATGTGCTTTTATATTTTTGGCTGAAGTGAGAGTGTATCAACAATTTCCACTTGAAATGTTTTGGAGATACAAGTGGCTTTCCTTTTCATCAAGAAAGGACTCCTGCAAATTTTTTAATTCAGAGCGCCTCGTAAAATAACAACAACGGGGAAACAAAATGTGGTTTTGCTTACAGAATGTTAAAAATCTCTTAATTTTGACATTTCAAGCAGACTGTGGGATGGGCAACTCCGACATCGGAATATCAGCAAGGAGATTCCACCTTAGAGTTATCCCAAAACACTCAGGAGCTTTCTGGCTCTCCAAGATGTGCCTTTCTTTATAAAAATAATAAATAATAAATTCAGAGCAAAAATATTGGGGCAGCATTTGAGTTTGAACACATGAACTGCCTAAGCTGTGTTTAAAGAATTTTTTAACTTCAGATCAATTCACTGAGAGCTTCCAGATCCTGAATTTCCCATGGGGAAAGCGAGGATACACCAGCCAGGCAAAAAACGTGGAGTTTTCACACTCTGCTTCCAGAATTGCTAACGTGGGATCTGAGCACCACAGCAGCACCCAGCAGAACTGATGGGAGCTGTGCTAGGTCTGAGCTCAAGGCTCTGTGCTGTGGCATTTTCCTGATCCCATGGGAAGTCTCCTCTCAGCTGAAGGGCAGGGCAGAGGCCAGGTGACAACCCCATCAGCCTGGGGACAGGTCCAGCACAGGGGGGTGAGCACCAGAGTGGCCTGGCAGGAGTTTGGACGGACTGCTGTGAGATGTGACAGCAGATTTATGGTAACCCGAGCCCCAGGTGGGGCCAGCAGAGAGTGGCTCTGCCTTCCTGCCTGAGGCAAAGCTGCTCCCAGCAGAGCAGCCAGTCCTGGCCTGGCTCAGGCTTAATAACTCAGGTGTTGAAGGCACAAGGAGTTGCAGCCTAGGCAGAGTTTATTGGAAGTTAAGGACACCCAAGTCATTAATTAATTCCCACCAACGTCAAAACTTCCTTAATTTTTCACAGATTGCAAAAATATCATAGCTAATAAAATCCGGGTGTGAATCAGAGCCCTTTCTGCAGAGCTGCTGGGGCAGTTGGTGACATTACAGCTGATCCAAGTGACATTTCTAAATCACAGGAATATTTTCCAGACACTCTGTTTTCCACTCCAAACCAGCAATTCTTTTCTCATTGATCGTTCACTTCCAGTGACCCAGCTGGGAATGTACAATGACAGATCAGCCCTTGTTTTCAGGCAGAAATCACTCCTTTGGGCTGCCACTTTGCAGGAAACCACCACAAAATCCTGAAGAAGAGCTGACCCTGGGCAGTGGGGTGATCATGGTAATCACCATCACCACTGAACCCCAGAATGGTTTGGGTTGGGAAGGACCTTGAAGATCATGTCCTCCCATGGGCAGGGACACCTTCCACTACCCCAGGTTCCTCCAAGCCCCATCCAACCTTTGAGCAGCTCCAGGAATGTTTTATTGCTCAGGACAGTTCTGCTGATGGAAGATCCCCCATTCCCAGGCATTACCCCTGAATGAACCCAGGCTTAGGAAAGGTTTTTATTGCAAGGACAATTGTCACAAACTCTGGGGACAGCAGAGCAGAGGGCTTGGTGTCCCCTCAGAGCAGAGCTCCCATCCCATGACTTTACAGCCCTAAAGCATCCACCAGCAGCCACCCTGCAGGTAATTCCCCTCCAGGGAAGGCACCAGGATCCCAATTCCTCCGTGGCAGCAGAGCTGTCATTGATCAGCTCCCCCTTCCCCAGGGAGCAGCAGAGTGGCAGGGAAGGGGGACAGCACCAAAACCCAGCCCTGGCACCGTCAGTGCAAACAGGGAAGTGCTTTGTCCCCACGACCCTGTTTTCAACCATAGAGCATTGCACAACGAGCCTTTTAAAAACAAAACTTCTCTTTTTTTCTTTTCTTTTCTTTTTCTTTTACATTATGAGAGGCTAAGCGAAAGCAGCGATTTTTTTTTTTTTTTTGCCGTATTTTGCTTCAAACCAATGAAACTTAATGTTTATAGCAGTGTAGGAGCTGGAAACCCGACTCAAGAAACACTTAATGTTTAGATCTACTTTGTGGTTGGAAAAAACAACTTTTTAAATGCTCCAGCAAGTGGAAACAGCCACCCCTTGTAAACAAATCTTTAGCATTAAGATATTTCTTAGCAGCGGAAAACCTTAAGTGCAGGGAGACGTATTTGTGAGGCATTTCAAAGCGAGCAGAGGCCGCTGGCAGGGCCAGGCTCTGTCAGCAGGGACGTCAATGATCGATGCAGATGAAAGAGTTTCCATCCAGGACTCTTGCTGGGTGTTTGTTTCCCACTCCTTTACTGCATTACACACATCCCTCACATCCACCTCGGGCTCCGCTTCCAGCCCACGTTACTCCAGTTTGGTGTTTTTAGGGTCAGGGGAGTTAAACCAACACAAACAGCGAGGAGCCGGGCAGCAGGAGGAGAAATGTTGGTTGTTTTCTGCAAGTACAGTAAAATTTCCCAGCCGTGAGATGAAAGCTGCCAGATATTCCAGCGCTGACCTTGGAAAAATAATACAACAACCTGCTCGGGGTGTGTTTGGCCTCCAAAACCTCATCTCAACCCTGGTCATGCACTCTGGAGCTGCTGCCCTGCCCGTGGGTTGAAGTGACCCTGAGCTCAGATTTGTAGGGGAATTTTTTTTCCCAAAAAAAGAGTGGAAGTCCCATCAGGAGCCAATTAAATGCATCCGACTGGCTGCTGGCAGGAAGGATGGGCTCGGAGGTGTTTTCCATCCTCTGGGCTGTAGATTTGCTGCCTGGATGGGGCACTGCCACTTCCCTGGGGAATGCTCCAGTTGGGAGCAGCTGGGATGGGATGGGACAGCACCCAGGGTGCCCTCCTGCCATGGGTGACAGGAGATTGGTGTCCCCTTCTGCCAAAAATGGCCAGAAATTGGGAAAAGCTCCCATTGAGGTGGGAATTTTGCACAGCCACCACTCCCAAGCAGCCAGGATGGGAAGAGATTGGTGTCCCCTTCTCCCAAAAGCAGCCAAAAACTGGGAAAAACTCCCACTGAGGTGGGAATCTTTACACAGCCAACACTTCCAAAAGTGGCCAAAATTTGGGAAAAGCTCCCGTTGGGGTGGGAATATTTGCACAGCCACCACTCAGAGAGACGGCTAAAAATTGGGAAAAGCTCCTGCTGAGGTGGGAATTTTGCACAGCCACCACTCACGAAGTGACCAGAAACTGGGAAAACTGGCCAAAAACTGACTCCTCTTGAGGTGGGAATTTTGCACAGCCACCACTCACAGAATCGGCCAAAAACTGGGAAGACATTGGTGTCCTCTTCTCTCAAAAGCAGCCAAAAACTGGGAAAAGCTCCCGTTGAGGTGGGAATTTTGTTCAGCCACCGCTCTCAGAATCTGCCAAAATTAGGAAAAGCCCTCATTGAGGTGGGAGTCTTTGCACAGCCACCACTCACAAAGTGGCCGAAAACTGGGAAAACATTGATGTCTCCTTCTCCCAAAAGCAGCCAAAAACTGGGAAAAGCACCCTTTGAGGTGGGAATCTTTGCAGAGGCAGCACTGCCAAGCACGGGCAGAGGTGGGATTTAGGAAACGCGCTCCCACCACCCAAGGGATGCTGTGGCAGCGCGGTGCCCGCGCGTCCCTCGCCCCAAAGGAGGTGCCCCAGTGCCAAGCGCTGCTGGTGAGGCTGGGAGCGAAGCGGTGTCCAGCGCTCTGCTCCCGCTGGGTCATTTCCTTCGAAACAATTGGAGCTTTGATCCCGTTCTGTGAGCCAGGACCCGCCGCTGTTCTCACTGGGCGCCCTCGGCGGGGCTAAAAAAAAACCCCTCAGGCACCAACAATGAGCGCGGAGAAGCCGCTGCCGCTGACTCAGCCCCTGCCTCAGGTTAGGTAATTTCCTTGCATAAATCTCTTTTCAAGGAGGGCTTTAAGCAGACTTTAACCAGGACCAGACTTCTCTCCCCTGGATTTGATCCTGAGGAAATACCTGATAATAAACAAATACCTTGCCGGGATCCTCAGCCTTGCCAGGAGTGACAGTTGATTTAAAAATCACTTTTTTTTTTTTTTTTTTTAAATTTTTTTCCCTTCTGTTTTCTCAATTTATTCCTTAAAAAAAAAAAGAAACTCCAAGGAAATTGTAACCATCCAGGGCCAGGAAGGTGTTGCAGAACAAACAAGCCCCAGCAAGGGCAGTTTCCATGGTGGGATCTCATTTCAGGGCTGCGTGTCCTCACTCCTCAAACACCTCCACTGCTGCCTCATTTCAGGTTTCCATTTGGATTTGGACCAGCATTTGGACATTTCCAGGATCCTTTTAAAGACAACAAGACCCATCAAGATTCAGTGATGCATCCTGTGGGAAGCTTGGGGCTACGCCTTGGCTACACTTCAGTCTGATTTTCTAAGAAAATACATCTGAAAATCAAACTCAAGGTGTGCAAAGGACTTTCATCAGCTGGGCAGAGTCCTCTCTGTGTGATTCCAGTTTGTCTCCCTGAATTCCCCCAGCAATTTCTCATGGAAAAAGGCAAATATCCTGCCCCAAAATGCTGTCCCAGCTCACTCCCACATGGGCCAGTTGCAGGGATGGGTTCAGTTATTGACCCCATTGTTTGTGCTGCTGTTAAAGTTTGTGAATTCTCAGAATATGTGGCTAAATAGACTTGGGATTACAGCAATAATGGCCCAGTAATTTATGGAAAATCTGTTTATATTTGGTGGCCAGCAGGGAACAGCTGCAAAGAGTGAAATACGAGGTGCAGGGAATGTGCCCCTCATTCCAGTCCTGCTCATCTCCCCTCCAGCAGGTGAGGAGGGGCTCTGACACAGGTGAGGTCAGTTATCCACAGACATGTGGATGTGTGAGATTTTTCCATCCCTGAGGACTTTCCTGGCTAGAAAAAACTTCACCCAACCTCTTCAATAATGTCGTGAGGTATAGAGATATCAATGCCTTCTGCTTGCTGCAGTTTTGGGATCTTTTATGTTCCTTTTTTTTCTGGTGATTTAAGGTAAAGTTTCATTTTTTTTAACCCATAGTTTAGGGATTTTTTTTGTAGAGGGGGACCATTTTCTGGACCTGAGAGCTGCTGACCCTCTTGGAAAAGCAGATTCTTGTGAAGGAGCCTCCACTGGGGATCAGCCAAAGGGTTCAGGAACTTGGTTTGGGATACCTGAACTGTGTTCTGTCCATCAGCAAGGCACAACTTACCTCACCTGCCAGGAACTCGGCCTTCATCTGCACATCAGAAAATTGCCTGAATCTGTGATTTAATTGAGTCAAGTTTTTCGTTCTGACTTCCTGTGCTTAACCCTTGGATCACTCCTGGCGTTTCATGTCACAGCCGTGTCCGTGTCGGTGTCTGGGAGATAAAGTTTCCTCCAACAAATGATTTATTATTCTCTAGAAAGGATTAACAGAGGTGTTTAAACCCCTGTGGTTGTATCTGCTTTGAGGATTAGGGGGATTTTGGAGCAGTGATATCACTGGGCTTCAATGCAATTTATGTGGTGGCAAAAAAGACATGAAACTGGAAGGTGATGTCAGCGTGGTGCTTGGGATGGGTGGGGGTGCTGGGTCTGTCTGAATCCTGGCCAGAAGTGATCCCACTATCAGGGATGAGGAATTGGACTCTCTTTGATTTAAATCAAGCTCCCTTTGTAAAGATCCACACCAGAGCCTTGACATTCAGTGGAGTTTGTGAGTTGCTCACACTGGATCAGAGTGGTAAAACCTCCCTGGCACAAACTCTGCTGTGTTTCTATCAAAGATCCAGCCTTTATCCTTTGATTTGCCTCTGTCAGAAAAGATAAACCCCACATTTCTCAGGCCAATTGAATTCCCAACAGTATTTATGTATCTGAGAGGTTTCCCTGACAGTACATAAAATTAAAAGAAGAATCATTTAGGAAAAACGTATCAGTAATGTAATCCTTCATTTGGGCCTGTGCCTCGATTACATCTATTGCATTCTGACTTTCTGCCCAGGTTCCAGTGGAAAATTCTTTTTTTTTCCATTTAAAAAACCCCACTTCTTTCTCTGAAGGCAACCAAACCAGCACAGCTTTTCTTTCTCTCCCCCTGTTTTATCCAACTACGAACACCGTGTTTTTTACTTAATTCCCTTTCTCTCCTAATCCAGTTTTATACCCTCTGGTGGGTACGAAGATTCTCTTGGTGATGTTTTAGGTTGATCACAGCCAATTCCAGATGGGTTTTTTTCCCCCTTCTTTGCTCACTAATGCCCTGGGCTCAAACATGCTGGTTTAGGAGTTGTTTGCAGGTATTTCCAGGTCTTTCCTTCCCCTAAATTAATGCTGGGTTCAAAATAAAGTTTGTGCTTTAGAGTTTTGCCTCTTAACAACTCTCAACAACTGCTTTGCTCCCCGAGCAAGCAAACACCCAGGTTTAAAAGAACAACAACTTGCATTTCTCCTTTAATGCTTCCAAAATAAAAAAAAAAATTAAAAAAAAAAAAAGTGTTTAGATTGATTACTGTGGATGTCTCCCATAATCATTAAAAGCAGTTTGAGAGCCAAGAAAGCTCTAAGTAATTGCTGCAGGGCTGCCAGGTCCTGTCTGTGTTGAGTGAGAGGAGGGGAGTGCTCGGGGTGCCTTGAGCTGGGTGATCTGAGCAGGGCTCGGAGGTGAAAAGCTCCACCACACCCTCTCCTCCCCTCCAAAACAAACATGAAAGCAAGGAGAAGTGGATATCTTCAGCTGTTGCTTTTCACTGTGCCTTTTTGAAGATGTGATATACGAAGATTTCCTGTAATTACACGGAATAGCTGGAGGGGAGACAGCGAATGAAAGTCAGAAAAATTAATTCATTTAAATCTGTCACTAAGGCCTGCCCGAGCCAACCTGTAAATAACTCTGCAGTTGAAGCAGCTTTGTTTGCATAACTCAGCCCAAGCCCCACCAAGCTGAGGGTTCCAGGGTTTTTCCCCTGTCCCTTCACAGTCTGTGAAGCTGCCACCAGAGCTGGGGGGCTGAAACTGCTCCCCCTAAAATTAGCATCAACGAGATTGGGCTCTCAGAAATCTCATTCCCTTTTTCCTCTCACAACAGGGAGGATTTCTGGCTGCTGAGCACCAGTTATTAACATCAGCCTGTGGCTCCTGGGCTGTTTAACCAAGCCGGTGGAGCGCCTTTGGCTCAGGAGATGAATAATCCCAGCATTGCCTCCTCCCTCCCAGCATCTCCACCTCAGTTATCCCGCTGGGATGGCTGGAGGAGGCTGTTCAGGAGCCAGTGGACTTTGAGCTGTGCCCTGATCATCTGCAGATGGCAGGAGAAGGTGTGGGAGAGGCAGAGTGGCTCCCTGGCACCCGCCCAGGAGCTGCCGCGGGGCCGCATTGGTCGCGCGCAGGGGTGGGGGTGGCATTGTCACCATGGCTGGGCTTGGGACACCTTGTGGGCCACGTCCCACCTTTCCCTCCTCTGTGAGAGCAGGGATGGTGCTCCTGGTGGGAAAGGATGGGGAGAGTCCACAGGAGCAGATCCCAGAGCCCCGTGTCACTCCTGGGCAGTGCAGTGGGTGGCATTTCTGTCACCATGGGCCATGCAGAGGGGTGGGCACCTCCAGAAGCTGCTGCCACCCATCCTGGTGAGCTGTTTGAGGCTGGCTGGCTCCCCTGCAAGGCCATCTCTTTGCTCTCCATGTATATCATGGACTCTACCCCATGTCAGAGTCAGGATCCAGCCCATGGACAAGCACAGGAGCTCCCTGAGGAGCAGAGCCTGTCCTGTCCCTGTGGGATCCTGCAGGTCCTACAGGCTCTCCAGCACCTTCTGATCTTCACACAGGTTGTTCTTGATGCCTTCAGAAGGTGGGAACACAAACATCAGCTGATGACTTTGATGATCCTTGTGGGTCCCTTCCAGCTCAGGATATTCCATGATTCTGTGATGGAGCGTCCATCAGAGCAAGGAAAGCTCTGAGCAAAGATGTGACTTTGGGGCTGCTGCCACCCACCCTGGTGAGCTGTTTGAGGCTGGGTGGCTCCTCTGCAAGTCCATCTCTTTGCTCTTCATGGAGTTGACCCCCAGACACAAGATCCAGCCCATGGACAAACACGGGAGCTCCCTGAGGAGCAGAGCCTGTCCTGTCCCTGTGCGATGTGGGTCCTGTGGGCTCTCCAGCACCTCCTGATCTTCAAACAGATTGTTCCTGATGCCTTCAGAAGGTGGAAACACAATGAGCCCTGTGGGTCCTTTCCATGATTTTGTGATGGGGCTTCCAGGAGAGCAAAGAGGTGACTTTGGGGTCAGGGAAAATGCAACCCAGAGCACAGGAGATGTGGAAGGACAGAGACAAAGTGCCACTGATTTTTCATAACCGCTTTGAAGGGCCCCAGCATCAATTTCTGTTTCACAAAAATGCATCACAGGAAGTTCAGGTACTGGAGGAACAGCCAGAGCCAATTTCTCTTGTCCTTTGCCCATGGAAAACACTGCTCATGCCTCATACCCTGGGAGACTGAGCTGATCCCACCTGGTCCAGCTCATCTGGAGGCGTTTCTGCAAGCCTGACCTAGTAATTGTTGTTTGTTTATTTGTTCATTGTTATTTCACAACAAATCCTTCCCTGTCTCCTGTGACAATGAGGCACTTGGGCAGCCAGCACTCAGGGAATGGAGAAATCCTGTGACATTATTTTTGGTTCTTTACTGTCAGCTTTTCTCTTTATTAGATATCACCAGCAAAAAAACAACAACAACAACAAAAAACCAAACCAAACAAAACAAAACAAAACAAACCAACCAACCAAAAGTAACTTAGGAGAAATTATAATTCAACTGAAGCCCAGCCCAACAGCAGCAAAATTCCACATATCCAGGTTCTCTGGTAGATTTAGAAGAAGCCAAAGGACCTGTTTGCTTTAGTGAACATTTTTTAAAATCTCTGAGTCTCTTGGATTTTTAATCCCAGAGCAACTCCTGAACTACAGGGATGATTCTCTTTTTTAACCTCATCAACAATTCCAAGCACAGATTCGTTCTGGGGAAATCTGAGAGGCTGCCTCAGGTTCAGAGAAGTGATGGGGAGTTGGCATCATCCTGCTAAATTCATCCTGCAAACTCCACTCAGCCATGGAGACCCCATAAATTTTGATGGGGCTGATGAGAACCAGGGGATGTTTCATAGGAGGAGGAATTCTGACTCCAGCATTTCGCCTCCAGGTCAGGCAGAGCAGTGTCACAACACAAGAATAGTCCTGAAATTTTCCATCGTTTAAGGATCACGTCAGCTCAAATGAGAATAAACTTTTTAGGGGTTTTTTTTGTGTCCTAAATAAGTTTGACCAAATCTATGTTGGCAAAAGCAATGCTGCACTCAGTGCAAGATGATTTCCGCTGATAACGCTCAAAAACCTTCCCCACATAAAATCCTCTGCAGGTTTGACTTTTAATGGGAAAAAAAGCCACCATATTCCTAAATTTATTGAGAGATTCCTGAGTTTCTTATTGGCTTTTTACAGGGTTAAAGGTTGGTCAATATTTTAGGCAACCTAAAGCCCATTTCAGCTTGAGTGTGTTGGGAATGACGAGTTCCAGAGTTAATGTGGGGTGAGGGTGAAGCTGGAAAGCTGCAAGGGAAGTTCAGCCTGTTATTAGAGGGCTGAAAATATATGGAGGGAAAATCTATCATATTCATTTTCCACAAGATTTCAAAGAAAGGAAAAAAAAAAGAAAAGAAAAGAAGAAACCACTTAGAGTTCAAGCTCTGAAAAAAAGATCACCTCTAATTCCATAAGTTATGGGCCTATAAATCAGTCAAATAATACAGAGCTGGCCACCAGGCAAATATATCTTTGAGCAGCAATAACTGAGAAGGGAGATTCTCTTATTCAAGGGTTGTCATAATTCACTATAATTGGTGGGAAAGTGAGAGCTGAGACAACTTAATTCATTCACAATTGCTGATGTTGTTATTGCAGAATAAAATTAGTGAGCCCGATGAAAACCATCTGGTGTCAACAGAAACCACCACTGGTCAAGCACCAGCTTGGGACAGGGGGTGATGGCTGAAACTGAAATTTTGGGGGTTCCAGCTTGGGATAAACCCCATTTTAACTAAGAATAGTGGTGTGAATAATCTCTTCAGGTGTCTTTACCTGATTTTTGTGTTTCCACAGAGTTTTGAGGCCTTGATCAAGAGCAGTTTGTGTGGTGTGGGTGAGCAGGAGACAGGGATGTGAGAAGGAACTCCTGAAACTCCAGGAGGAAAAAAATCCCCTCAGTTTGAGCTTCTTGAGCTGGATGATGAATTCCAGAAGGGGATTATCAGCAGGGCTGGCAGGAGAGTGGCACCTTTTTAACCACCCCAGGGTCTGCTCAGCCTCCAGCATCCAGAAGAGAAAAAAGCCAGAGCTCCTTTCTCTGTGCTCTGTGCTCTGGAGAGCAGTGTGGGACATTTCTGGGACTGACTGTGGGATCACAAGTTTTCAAAAGCCCCTTTTTAGGGGCTCCTGGGCTCACCTGAGTCTCCTCAGAACTCCAGATCAAACCTTTCCCAAATCAAACCTTTCCCCCAGCACCCACCAGGCCTTGGAGGGGAGGGGGCTGCTCAGTGACACTTTGGGTTTTAATCTGCAGCCAGAACAGGAACAAAAGCGAATATAAAAAAAAAAAATACGAATACGATCCTTGCACGTGGTTTTTGTGGGAGCAGCTGGAGCCGGTGCCTGGGGGAGCCCATCCCAGTGGGATCCCAGTTGTGGCTGGGAGCACTGACGTGGCTGTGGGGGTGTTTGTGTGAGCTCAGACCCTGCTCCCGAGCCCTCGGGGGCCTGGCTGTCATCACTGCCATCAAATGTGTGTCCCCACATCAAAGCCCTGCTGGCTCCCTACTCAGGAGAACAAGGGAAAGCAGATTCCTCGCCGCACGCTCTTTATTTCATCGTGGTTTTGGTGTTTGATTGACTCCTTTCTTTCCCTAGGAGAAAGCCTGAGGGGGCTGGTTTGTTTTATCAGGAAATGAGAATGAATTTACTCGAGTGCTGTCTCAGCTCTGGTTCATTTTCACTCCACAGTGGCCCAGAGCGAGGGCTGAGGCTGCTGGTGGAGCTGGGACAGAGCTGCTGCTCCGGGAAAGGTTCTGCTCAACTCTGTAAGGGAGCTGCTGTTGCTAGAAAATGAGCATTTTTAGACAAAAAGTGTCCCAAATTGAAATATCCCAAATCAAAATGTACTTTTTGAAAGTTTCTTCACACTCTCCTCCCCTGCCTTTCTGGAGAGATGCGGCTGAGCTGTTTGGGAGGTTGAAATTTCAGTGACTGTCTCACGGACTGCCTAGAGATGCCCACGCCTTTAGGGCTCTTCCTTGCTCATGGATGCTCGTGGATTTACAATTTCTGATTCATGTGGACATTAGCAGTCATTAGTGCCAAAAGTGAGCCCCAAAATCATGGAATGGTTCAGGTTGGAAGGGATCTTAAAGCTCATCCAGTTCCACCTTCCACTAATCCCACATTGCTCCAAGCCGTGTCCAACCTGGCCTTGGGCACTCCCAGGGATGAGGGACCCCCAAACCTGGTCACCCTACAGATTTTAGACTGAAACCTGGAGTGACAGCAGCACCAGCCCTTACTGAATGTCAGGAGAAAACCTACAAATTCCAGGTTTATCCAGTTCTGTTTTCCTTTGGGCTCAGGTGTGCGGGCTCTCGGTGTCCCTGAGCATCACTGCTGTCCCCAGTGATGTCACAGATGGTGACAACAGCCAGCCCCACACTGACAGAACTCACCAACGCGGCAAACTCAGCTCCAGCTTAGTCACAGAGAGTAAAACAAACTCTATTTAGTGCTCAGGAGTGAATCATGGCACAGATAACGCCCGAAGCAATTTCAGCTGGAAGGGCAGGAATGACTGGCTGTGAGCACAGCCTGGGCAGGGACAGACAGAAACACTTCCCCTGCTCTGCAGCTCTGTGTTTGCTGAGTTATTTGCACAAATTAAGCGAGGGGAAAGGCAGCAGCCACCCTTGGGGATGGGATTGGAGCTGAACTTGAGGGGTCTCAGGCAGAGGGGAGGTGTGGTGGTGTCAGGAGTCCAAACTGCAGAAAAAATTGTGGCTTCATTGTCCCCTCTCCAGCTCTCCAGGTGCCTAAAGACGTCCCATTCCCAGGGAACACTGGGGTGCTGCAGTTCTTGACTTGTACATTTGTTCTTTTCTTATAAGGACTCAGAAAAATGGCGCTTCAACAATTTATCCCTCTTCACCCAGTGATAAAATTGTAGGGAACCTTTGGACACTGGCATCAGTTCCTAAATCTGCTGGAGCACTAACTTCTGGAGTTAAAAGGTGTAGAAAGTTTGAAAGACACCAAATCTGTGCCAGTTTAATTCAATTTTTCCCCATGGACTGCAGTGGTAAGGACCTTAAAGAACAGCCTGGGTTCTTCCAGCTTGAGATGAAGCTCTGCCATAAGACTTTAGAAAAAATGGGAAAAAAAGAGGGGGGAAAAGTGAGAAAGAGCCAGGGGATGAGGGAGTTAAGGGACCTGCAGCTCCAGCTGCTCTCGAGGGAGACAGGAAAGCAGCAGAGATTTGGCAACGAGCTCAGATCCCAAAAATTAGATCATAGCACACAATTATCCTCCGAGCTGCTCTGGGTGCCAGCATCTCAATATCTGTGATTGTTGTATCCTGAAGTCATGTCGGAAACCCAGGGTTTCAATCAATGGCATTCCCATGCCCGGGCTCTCCATGTCACTGCCCGTTCCACAATAAAACCCACCTGGCATTGTGTGGGGAATGAGTAACAATTCCTGTGCTGAAAGGGAAGAGGGAGCAACACCAAGAACTCTCTCAGGCGCTGAAGTCAGCGGGAGCTGGCGGGGCTGGCACAGCTCGGTGCCCGTGAGTCACTGCCTTGGCTCCTGTGCCAGCCCCGTCCTGCCACTGCCACCCCACGTCCTCCCACGGCCACTCTGGGAGCTGCTCAACCCCTGAACTGCTCCAGAAATGCCCATGGGGTTTGTGTGGAGCTGCCCAGCCCCTGAACTGCTCCAGAAATGCCCATGGGGTTTGTGTGGAGCTGCCCAGCCCCTGAACTGCTCCAGAAATGTCCACAGGGTTTGTGGGAAGCTACTCAGCTCCTAAATTCCTCAGAAAGGTGTTTGTAGGGTTTGTGTGGAGCTGTTCAGATCCTGAACTGCTCCAAAAATGTCCACGGGGTTTGTGTGGATCTGCTCAGATCCTGAACTGCTCCAGAAATGCCCACAGGATTTGTGTGGAGCTGTTCAGCTCCCAGACTGCTCCAAAAATGTCCACAGGGTTTGTGTGGAGCTACTTGACCCCTAAATTCCTCAAAAAGGTGTTTGTGGGGTTTGTGTGGAGCTGTCCAGACCCTAAACTGCTCCAAAAATGTCCATGGGGTTTGTATGGAGCTTCTCAGTTCCTAAATTCCTCAAAAAAGTGCCCATAAGCTGCTAAACAGCTCCCAAAAGGGTCTGGGGGGGTTTTGTGGAGCTGCTCAGCTCCAGAACAGCTCAAGAAGTGTCCACAGCATTTGTACAGAGCTGCCCAGCCCCTGAACTGCTCCAAAAATGTCCACAGAGATTGTGTGGATCTGCCCAACTCCTAAAGTGCTCCAAAAAGAGTCTACGGAGTTTGTGTGGAGCTGCTCAATTCCTAAATTCCTCCAAAAAGTGTCCTTAAACTGCTAAACAGCTCCAAAAAGTGTCTGCAGGGTTTGTGCAGAGCTGTGCACCTCCTAAACAGCTCAAAAAGTTCCACAGGGCTTGTGTGGAGCTGCCCAGCCCCAAAACAACACCAAAAAGTGTCTGTGGGGTTTGCTGACTTACATCTTCCCATCACCCAGCACCCAGCTCCCCCAAATCCCTTTTCCAGGGCTAACTGGATACCATTTGTTCCTAAAAAGGTTCATTGCACAGATTCCCTCCAAATCCCAGGACCCCAACCAGCAGAGGGCACGGGCAGCCAGTGCCATGCACCACAAATCCCAAGGCCAAAAAAAAGGGGGTTTAGGGCAAAAATAAAAAGTGCAGCAGGGGTTCATCCCCCTGTGATGGCACTGGGAGCAGACACGGCCTCATCCCAGCTCTCCTCCAGCCTGCACAGCCCAGCATGGAACAGCCACAAATGAACAGAGCAACTCTTGATGGCAGAAAAAGGGAAGCTTTCCATGGAACTGAGCTGGAAGTTAAAGATGTTTTCCTGCAGAGATGCTCGAGGTGCTGATGATGCCAAGAGACTCCACCTGAGATTCCTCATGAATTTGGGGCTCTGCTAAGGCCCGGTCACTCCTCCAGCCAGGACAGGGCAGCAGCGTGGTGGCAGCTGAGCGTGTGGTGATTAAGGGCAGGACATGCCTTGGGATTGAGGATTCCTTATTTTTTTTCAAGTTCCTGTTTATAGGTTGACTGTATTTCCCCAGCGTTTGAACTTTTTCCTCTCGCCATCCCTCCACTGCTGCTGACACCGAGGGAGGATTTAAAAGCTTCCTTTGAGCAAATCTCTTTATTTAAACGAGCTGCTGCTGTGCCCTGCAGGCACAACCACCCCAATAAATGTCGTTTTTCCGAGGGCAGGATGCAGGCAAAGCCCTTTCCTGGCATCACCACCAAAGCCTGGGGTCTTCTCCTGCTGCACCAGGGCAGAGCCGCTGTGCAGGACAGGGATTTGGGGATTTGATCTCTTTTTCCACAAGAGAAGGAGGCTGAGCATGAGTGAGAATCTGCCTCCAGCTCCTGGTACTGCACACTCAACCTCAGACCTCCTGAATCTTCCCCAAACCTCCCCAGCCCTGAATTGTGAGCAGTGAAGGGAGGGAGGAGGTGGCAGCTCTGATTTTGGTTTGGCTTTTTTTTTTTTTTTTGCTTTTCCTGCATTTAATTAGAGTGCAGCCAAATCTCCAAACAGGACATTTTTTTATCAGACCTGAAGTGTTTATTCTGGATCTGCTGCCCCGTGGTATGCGTGGCATCTCACATATTTACTCACGGCCGATATCCCAACAGATACCGCCACAAAAGCGGGAAGTCGCGATGCTCTGTGCGTTAATTAATCAATCCCTCCGCTCTATTAGCAACCTTAAAGGAATCCTGAGGCAGCCCCAAAGCTCAGCTCTGCCGCACATCTGCAGCTGATCGCATTTACACGGCCCCATTAACAAATTACTGTGCTCGGGGAGGTACCCCGGGGTGGTTGGAGTGTTCGGGGAGATCCTCGCAGCTCCTGCACCGACCACAGGCTCTGGGCTGAGCAGAGCACACGGGAGTGGTGATTTCTGCTGTGGGAATGGTTTATTTTGTGCTTCTTGCCCTTGTCACTTGGGCTCGGAGCAGTTTGGAGGTGGCTGGATGAGTTCGGGAGATCGGAGAGCTCCAGGATGGAGGGATAAAAGGAGTTTGAATAAATGCAGCCTAAAAAAATCTTTTATGCCAAATCTTTTATAAAAATGTCCTGTGGAGGGTGGCAGGAGGCTGCAGGGCTGGCTGGGTGCTGGGCATGGAGGGAAGGCAAGGCCGGGCACTTTGGGGTGAGGCCAGGCTGGCTTTGCTCCACTCAGAGCATCATCCCATGCCATGCAGAAAGCCACCAGCCCCTGCTGCTTGTCCCAGAGCCCCATTTCAGGGTGGGTTTGGGGTGAAGCCCAGCTCTGCCCCAGCACTCAGGGGTCTGGCTGAGGCTGCTCAGGCCATGCTGTGCACAGGGGACAAGCAGCCTGTCCCCACAGACCTTTCCAGTGCCACAGGGTGGGACATGCCTCCACTACCATCCAAAAATACCCTACAGAGCCTCGGAGCCATGAGCTGACTCCACAGGGGCCACCACAAAGCCCGGGGTCTGAATGCTTCCCTCTCTCGAAGCCTCCCTGTCCTGTCCCTCACAAATGAGCACTCACTTTGTTTGCTCCATTCGTTTCCAAGAACTGTTTCTGTTCAATGGAGGCTTGAGTGGTGCTTCAGATTATTTTTACTGAGTGCCTCCAAGCCCTGGAGTGGCTCTGTGTTTGTCCTTCCTCGATGCAGCAGATGCTTTGCAAACTGCTTTAAAGGCAGATCCGAAGAGTTTGAAAGGGCAGGCAGAACATCGTGTACCTTTGCATCCCCTTTATCTCTTCCCAAGGTTCCTCTTTAAAGCCATTGTTTCCCCAGCTTTGGCTGTGAAGGGCAGAGCCAGGGCAGTGGCAGGGCAGAGCTCAGGGCCAGCTCGTTCCCTTCACCCTTTGGGCAGTGTCCAGGTTGTCACAGCCCTGTCCCCCAGCTCTACTGGGGCTGTTTCCTCCCTGGCTGCCCAGCACCCTCACATCATCTGGAAAACGGGTTTATTTGGGGTGAAAAGGTGCTACTCCTTGAAAGAAAGGAGTCTTTTAACCCAAGGGAGAACAAAACCCACCTGATTTTTTCCTTCCCTGATGTTTTCCTCCCCTTCTCCTCTCTCGCCCCTCCCCAATTATTTTCTACCTGATGACTTCTCAGCAGAGGCCCTGATGAGTTTTGTCATCCCAAGACACTTTATTGGCATCAGCAGGGCTGGTGGGTTAATGAACACCCCTGGTGAGCACTGGGTGCCCAGGATCTCATCAGTTCACTGTTTTCCAGCAGATTTATCCATGTTTGTCTGGGGACAGCAATGATGCCTTTTGGGGCTACCTAAAAACAGAGGCCAGACAAAATTAAGGGAATAAAAATCAGTTCGATTTATTGAAGGGCCTTCAGGTACATTTAAGGCAGACTAAACTCACCCAAAAATGAACAACAGGTCATGGGTTTCACACTTTTATAAATTGCTCCATTTGCACATTGAGGGTTCATCTCCCAATTACAGCTTCAGCTAATGAACTCATTTACCCCAAGTTTGCTCCCCATAACTCACTTTTGTTTCCATCTCTCAGGGCCTGGGACAGTCAGGTGTCCTTGAGTGCCAGGCCTGGAGAGGAATTGTTGTGTCTGCCCCAAATGGGAGAGCAGCAGCTCACGCTGGGTATGGAGTTTGAAGTTCTACACTAAAGAACTGCAGGGTTACAAATACATGACAAATATAAGAGCTGAAATCCTAAGGGATCAGGGAGAGCTGGGCCAGACCCCAGAGCCAGGTGGGAATGGAAGGTGTTGGTTTCACTGGTACAGACACAGCACACCTCTCTCCAGGGATGTCCCAGCAGCTGGGCTTGGGGTCATGGAGGCAATGGAGCCCTTTTGGAGGAGAATCCACATGGAATCAAGAGTTTTCCCTGGTGAAAGGAAGAATTAATCCAGTTAATCCAGGAAAACAGCTTGGGGTGCTGCAGAGTGTTGGGAGCTTCCCTCAGTGACAGCAAAGACCAATGAGTGACTGAATTAATTAATTAATTAATTAATTAATTAATGTTTTTTTTATTTGCTGTGTGTGCCTATGGGCTGGCTTGGATAACACCCATGTTTTCATTTATGTTCCTCATCTATATGATAAAACTCCAAGCCAGGTTTGGTGAAACTGCTCCTTCCAGGACAGGAATGTCTGTGGTCTTCTGCTCCTTTTTAATCCCCTGAAGTAAAACCAAGTTATTTGCACATCTGTCCATCCTGACCCATGTCAAGATTCCCCTCTGGAGATGGACCCCAGCCCTTGGTGAGGTGTTTGCAGCTCACAGTCAGAAGGGCAGCACCCAAAAAGCTGAATTTGCAGCCATGTGCCATTAAAAGGCCATGGGGAATCTCCAGAACAGGGGGGGAAAAAAAGCAAAGAAACAGGAAAAAAGTGGAAAGAAAGGGCACTAAACTGGGGCAAAGCCTGGCTTTGGTCTGAGGAGCTTTGTGGCAGCAGCTCCTGCCCAGCACCACCGTGCAGGTGGGAACAGGGTAGAATGTTCTCCCTGCTGAGGGCCACGTGAAAAGCTTGATTTTTGACTCTGCCAAAGCCAGGATGGGAATCCTCTTATGCGGATTAAACTTTCAGGGAAAAAAAAGATAGTTCTCTTCTAAGAAAAGCTGTGCACTTGGCTTGTAATGAGGGTAATTAGTTATAAAACACTGGGCAGCCAATTCCACTGCCGGGGTGGGAAGCAGAGAGAGGCAAATTGGGTGAATTTGCTGTGATTTGGGATCAATCTTTCGTACAGAACTCCTGATGAAGTTATATTTTCCTGATAGGATTATCAGTTTAGCCCTTTATTCTGCCTCTGCACAATCTTTCCCAAACTGCTCAGCTCCTGATCCTGGTGAGGTCAGATCAAATCTAGCTTTGACTTCTAGGTGCTGGAAAGAAAAAAGGGTAAATCATTTGGGAAAGGTGAAACTTTATTTTGACATTTTCTGGTTTGAGGAGAAGCTGAATTCAGTTCAGTTTTACCTGAAAGAAGTAGAACTTTCCATTCAGCCACTAAAATGATAAACTTGTGCCTCTGTAGGACTTTCTGGATTACATACACAGCATGTACAGTAGAGCACATTTTATTTTTCCTGGATCTGATTCTTTTCAAAAATAAAAATTCCACCAGCAGTCTTTGAGGAGAGATGGTATCCCATTGAGGCATCAAAATTACATGAATTTTTATCTCTAGCAAGCTGCTGTATTGAAAACTTACAGAATAGTTATATGAATAAAACAAAAGGACTAAGTCTGTAGAACTAAATTAAGAAAATGGATAAAGCTATTTTTTCCAGGACTTTTCAGAAGTAAGGGACATTTTTTCTGTAGGAATGCAGTTCTGTGGACAATCAGAAGGGCTCATGGGTAGGATATGCCAGCTTTTTATCCTCAACCAGACCGTCTCAGTTACCATGAGTCAGTCACAGATTTCAGTCTCTTCAAAATAGTGCCTTAAAAAAAATACCTGTATCAAACTTTAATTTTGAAAATAGTCTAGATGTCAAACAATAGGACTAGCTGGTGTTTCTTTCAATGCTCAAATAAAATACTTAAAGAACTGCAATGATGTACTTTAAAATCTGTTTTGTCACATCTCCTCTGGAAAACTGTAGATTTCAATGGCTCTTCATTTCATTAAAAAAAGAAACAACCAAAAATAAAATCCAAGGTAAAAAACCCCAAGGTAAAAAAAAAACCCCAAACCCTTCCAACCAGCTGTAAAGAAAAAGTGTAAAGCTATCTCAGCGCAGCAGTCGGCTTCCCGAGATGGCCACGGAAGGGCGATGAAAGGAGGTCACGTGTGGAGCAGCTCTTCCAGCTCGCATCTCCAGCGGCTGCAGTGGCGCTCACCTTGGCCGGGGCACAGAGGGTTCGGATCCTCGGGACAGCCCCCAGCAGAGCAGCCATTCGCACCTGTGCAGCAGGGCTGCAAAGCCCTGCCAAAGCACCACGGCAGGTTTCTGCTCTGGGGACAAAACAATACTGAGTCAGGCCTAGAAGCGCTCAGGTTTGGATTTCCAAGGATCTTTAATTCTGGTTTCCAAGACTGTAAACACGCAGTGATTAACAGTCTGGAAGCACTCACCATTTCCCCCACGGCCTGAGCCTTAATGGCAATCCTGGGGAGGGAGGATGATGGGTTAAATCCCATCTTTTGTTGAAATCCATGAGAAATTACTTGCCAGCGTGCATTGGAAGCGAATACTGTGCTTTGGCTCCGCTGACAAGCTCTGCTCTTGGCCCTCGCAGAACGGTGCGCATCTGCGGCAGTGCAAAACTGCTTTCAAATGCTGCAAAGCACCCCTTTCAAATGAGCTGAATAGGCACATCACAGAGAGGGAAGAAGGAAAAAATGTGCTAAGATGTGATCGCTAAACAAGAAATCAGCAAGGCCCATTTGGCACCACGAACACTTCTCTCTGCGATTTGGCAGGGCTGCCTACATGCTGCACAGGTGCAAATGACTTCTCCAGGGACAAAGCACTGCGAAACTGGGCCTCTCTTCCAGCAAAAGACAAGTAGGGGAATAAAACCTCTGGACCAAACCCTGCTCTCATTAACACTCCTGAATTCTACTGACTGAAAGCAAAAACACTCTTTTAGATCAAGCAAGAAAAAACTTCACTATCTCATTTTCCTGGTTTGACCAGAAGGTACCAGGAGGGATAGTCTCCTCCATGCTGAAGGAGACACATTAACTTTCCCGGAGTAGTGAAGGAGGGGTTTGCTCACCATCTTGTTGCCAGTACTCTCTACATACCATTTAACTGTTCCAAACATTAGTTGTGGTTTACATATTCCCTCGATCTCCACCTTGGCTAGCACACACTACTTACTAGGATATGGACAGTGTGGTCCTGCTGCATCCCACCCCCTCCCTGGAGGTGGAGATGGAGTCAATTTTCCAATATCAGGGGTGTCACTGACATCCAGCAGCTCTGGAGCTTCCTTGGCTCCTGTGTTTACGGTGCAGCAAATCCCAGGGCACAGCTCAATCACGGTTACAGCTGCGTGGGGCTTTCTCACTGGTCTCATCATACAACAGAGTGCATTACAAACAAACACCTCTATGTGCCTTTTGTTTGCATGGAATACAAAATGAAGCCATGAGGAAACATGTACCATATCATATCATACCAACAGGCATTTTTCTTACTTATTCATTAAGAATAACTTAAAAGGAAAACCTGCAAATAGTAGCCAACTCTAAAGAACAGCAGTTTTTACAAAGTCTAGCCACTTTTTTATTTTGTTTTTTGCTGGGAAAAACTGTTAAAGCAATTTGGATAAACTGATGTTTATCTAAATGTTCAAAGTGTGCTGAGGTCTTTGATATCAGAGCAATCCCTTTGTGGCCTGGCTTTTTGACATACACCCTGCTGGCCTCTACTTTGTATGCTGAAAACACTAGAATATTATACTCAGATACAGAAGAAGTCAATAAATACATACTTTAATTAAAATAATGTCCCCTGCCCACAAGCTGCTGATAAACATCACAATCTTCCCCTCCTCTATTCTTTATGTTCATGTTGTTTCAGAAATTTACTGTATGTTTATTGAACTACAAACTCATTGGTTTTCCTCATTTTATAGATCAAATTTATAGAGTTACTATCATTTGATGCAAGCTTCTCGTTACAGAAATAGGAGGTTCTTACATAATTGCAAAAGATAATTGTAGAAGATCAAGACAAAGAGGACATACTATACACTTTACACAACTTCCACTTTTGTCTCAGCTATTTTTGCTTCAGGACTTTCAATTCTTTCAACATTTTTCTCCAAATTATTTAGTTGTTCCCTTCTAATGTCACTCTGCTGTGACGACCCATTGGGCAATACATAATAATGCTGCACGCACCCAGCACCAGTGGGTTAAAACTGCACTACAATATGAGTATTATTCTACCAGCTTGATGAACTCATTTACAGCTATGGTACAGGTGATAAAATTACAGAGCTGCAAATCCCTTTGGTCTTCTAGAGTCCTCTAGCTGATGTCATTTTTCACCAGGAATAATATGTTATTTCTTACTAGAGAGCTGAGAAGTGCAGGGAAGGTGGATAGATATGATTATTAAATGCAGTGTGTGCAAGAGGGGAAAAGATGCTGAAGTCAAATATACACAAAAATTAATAGCTTTCCTGATCTGGGCTCATGTTTCTCATGCTCTTTGGATTACAGTAGGGTTACCCTTCTGGTGTCTGCACCCCAGGGATTCACATCTGTGTAAATGTGGTAATAGAAAAAGGCCCTCATGATGAATTCATGAATTGTTCTCATTGACACTAGTTGATACTTTTACTTGGACAAGTCTCCTTTGCAGGTGCACTGACCACACACTAATTGAAAGGATTATTTTCATAACTTTCTGTGCAGTCTGCAAGGCTTTCTGTGAAAAGCATAATTGTTTCAACCAGCTGCTTGGAGTTGTTTTTATTAATTTCTTTAAATCCAACAATGCTGGATCGGCATATTTGAGACTCTCCTCCAAACTGCATAATAAAATTAGCGAATGTGGATCTTGTGTAGCAGTGAAATTTGGTTGCTAGTACAGTGTTTCTATGAGGAGGAAAATCGCTTTTGAAATGTACTTTTTCTCCCAGCCCCTTGCTATTTTTACCCTCATCCCCACAACAAATCTTTAATGTGCAGTATGTCTGCATGGCACCTGTTGGGATTAGCTGGGACTCGAGCAGACACATTACAAGTCCACGCATTTGCACTGCCTGAAACATCTAATCCCGAGTTTATGCTGTGTGAAGCTCCAACCGTAAAGGGTTCTTCAAGTGGAGTTATTCCCCTTTCTTGAGTGAAAGCCAGGTCTCTTACCATAAGACTGGCCATAATGTCAGAAAGGCCTTATGGACTCAGTCCTTAATTTATATAGCAAACCAGCAGTATTGAAAAGGAGTCCATGGAACAATTATTTGGATGCCACCTTGGTACCTCCCTGTTCCTTTGCTTGGGAGAAATGTTCAAGGTGTGGAAATTACTCTGGGCAAGCTGAGTAAAACCAAGCTGGGAACAATAGACAAGAGACATAGATAGCAAGGATGAGAAGGTCTGTGAGATCCACTCTCAGCCTCTCTTCTCACCTCAACTCGCCCCCTCAACATCTCGGGGACCAGGGGGTTTAGCTTTCATGTGAAAATCCTGAGGTCTCCCTGCAGCAGAGCAAGATTTACACAGGAAAGGGGATTTCAATCCTCCCTCCTTCCCCCAAGCCTGTAAGGGAGAAGCCAAGGTCTCTACTGTAGCCTCGGTGTCTGTACACTGCCCACCTCCATTCCCATTCCCTTCCAGATGGGAGATTACAGCCAAGCCCTTCTCTTGTCTCACCCCTTCCTCCTGGCATTCCACACACCCATCCACTGAGTGGGGCTCCAAGTCCCCTCTGAGAGTCCTGCTCACCCTCGATAGCAGGAAAAGCACCCTGAGCCTCTTTCCTCCCTTACATTTTGGGTGTAGCTTGCATGTGTCACATGCCATGAGACTATCGAAGTGCAACACATATCATGAGACCTTTGGAGGCTGTGCATCAGCTCAGAGATTGACCTAAAAACCACCAGGAGCATGACATCACTGCAGCAAAACCCAGGAAAGGTACAAAATGGTGCTTTGGTGGCTGGAATACGATGCAGGAATTTCTGAACAGATAGCATTCAAGATTTTGAGCTTTCTTAATGTAAAACATCCACGTAACTCTCAGCCTCCTTTTACGCCCACAAGCTCACTAATAACACCTTTGCTCCTGTGGGAAAGATGGTTTTGTTGGGCAAACTGTGACTTCCCTCTGACTGCTGCTGTCTGGGACAAAAGAAAACAATCACACATGTTTAAAAACCAGGCAACAAGACTTGCAAAAAGAGGCTGCTAATTAATATGCAAATAAAAGTAGAGTTTCCTAATTTTCTTGATTTGGACTCACAGAGGTGGGATATATATTTTATTTCTTCTCTGCACCAATTTAAGATACAAAAACTAGTTTTGAAAAAAAGATATGAAGGATTTTTTAAAAAATACAGCAAATATTTTGGGTATTTCCAGGAAAATAGCAAGCAATACAGCTGGTCAAAAAAAATGGAATTACCATTTCTGGACATATTTTGACATGTTCAAGCTTGTTTTCATTACAAATCAGAACAAAACTTAAATAGTTTAAATTTCATGGTATTTCATACCAAGAAGAAAAACACCTCTTTTTTCAGAAATCAAAGTTTTGATAATATTCTCATGTAATTAAGTAAAGCTTCTACTAGTGTAGCAGAAGAGTTAACTGGGACAAAATAGCTAGTGGTGGACA